>SOMO01000267.1:122980-152013 GCA_028128575.1 Paedocypris carbunculus | reverse complement strand
AAAAGTAAAATTCCCTAAAAAGTCCATGTAATAATTTAAATTCAAAGTATGAACTCTAAATAAAGCGAATAGGCAACTTCTAATGTCAGTCATTTACATCATCCCTCACCTTCTCATCAAACTCTGAAGTGTCCTCCATATAACCCAGTCCTCCTTTTTGCAGACGTGAAGCCACTTCGAGAATATCGCTCCGCAAGAATTTAAGCAGCTCCTGGTGCCCGTCGCATGTCTTCAGCCCGGGGTTGCCCTTCTTCATCATATGGATTGAGTGCAGAATCTCCTGATACCTGAGCAGTAGAGTGTTTAAGTGGCGTTTCACTACATAAACAGTGTGTGTGGTGTACTTACCTGCACTGCAACACAAGCTTGAGTTCACTCTCTCTCACTCCTTGAGAGTGAAGACTGTCGATTAGCTCATCTAAACCTTTTTGTGTGTCGCAAATAAACCTGTAAAATCAATGGAGTACAATTATGTAAAACACTTCTCTATTTGTATTGTATTAGTGTATTAGGAACTCTCTGAAGCGTCACTGAGCACTTGGTTTGCAGGAACGCTTACCAGAGGTTTTGGCCTTGTTTGGGAACAGTGGTCTCAATGCAGACCTGTGGAGCTGGCGCCCCCTGCTGGACCGGTTCATTAGACACGCTTGCAACGCTACTGTCGTCATCTTTCCCTCCATCTGAAAAAGCAAAGCACGGGCAGTAGAACACACAATCTCCTTTCTGCTAAATGCAAAAAAAATTGTGGTTTCTAAAAACAGGTTGCTGCTGTAAATTGATATACCAGTATTATATTATCTTTTAACTTATTTCAAAACATTTTTCTATATAATCTTAATGAAGAATATTTTACAATGATTATAAATTATATTTAATTTTGACATTCATGACCAAAATGTCTTTTACTTCAGCATTTCAAATAAATAAAGTTTTCTTTCAAACTACAGTTTCTAAAACTAGTAGCACATCCTGAAATTAAGAATCTGGATGTGAAACCTAAAAACGCCGGTTGCGTGCCAGTCCATGTTAAATAAACCAACCGTCAGCATCTTCCTCCTTGCACACATCCTCCTCATCTTCTACGGGCTCTTCTTCAGGAGGCAAAGAGAATGAGTAGTCAATGCTCTCATGGACCCAGCCCTTCTCGATGTACAGTCCAGGAACCACATCCGAGAACAGCCAGTACCTACAGAACACGTGATGGTCAGTGATGCCATGCTTTTGTGGGGATTTCTGCAGACTTTACCGGTTGTGATTGCGGTCGGTCCCCAATGGCGTTCTCCTCAAAACCTGCTTGGCTTTAGTGATGGCGTCCTGGAAAGCTTTCTCCGCTGCTACATNTGGACCCAGCCCTTCTCGATGTACAGTCCAGGAACCACATCCGAGAACAGCCAGTACCTACAGAACACGTGATGGTCAGTGATGCCATGCTTTTGTGGGGATTTCTGCAGACTTTACCGGTTGTGATTGCGGTCGGTCCCCAATGGCGTTCTCCTCAAAACCTGCTTGGCTTTAGTGATGGCGTCCTGGAAAGCTTTCTCCGCTGCTACATGTGGCCGTCTGAACCGTTCTTCTTCCGCTTCCTTCTCCATACGCTCTGTCAAAATCACTACACTGTGAGTAAATCTATACACAACAACAAACTCTAATCCGTCGTCAAAGTCACAGAGCATCCTGTGTAACTCAACGTTTCCAGATAGCCATGGAATGTTTTAAACTTTAGTCTAATCTTGATTATTCAGGCACAAAATAAAAAAAAAAAAACATGTTTATGAGAAGAAAAGCACCACCTTCTTTGGTGTTCTGACTTTCCATAAACCTAAAATTCTGGCTAAATACTTCTCTTAACAATACTTATTTTGACAAAAAAAATTTAATGCTAAATATTATTTCTAAATGTAGTAAAGTACATCTCCAGTAGGGAGTGCTATGATTCCAGTTAGTGTCCATATATGAGTGTACAGCATTTATTACCATTTATTTGTGATTGCTCCTATATTGAAATAAGGAAAAATGGGCGCTTATTTTACGTGTATATTTGAAATATGGGCATATATGCATCCTCAATGTCTTTGATCTTCTAAAATTAGAAAAAAAGGGGTGCTTATATTCACATAGTTCGGTAGTAGATTAATCAATATATATAGTAGTAGTAGAATATATACTATATTAAATTACATAGCATTATATAAAGTAGTAGATTAGCATCAGGTCTGTTCTTTTATCTTAGAAAGCTGGGAAAAGGAAAAAAAACCTTTTGTCTTAAAGCATCACTTTGAGCTTTTAATCATTCCAAGAATCACAACTTGTTTAGACTAGGCAAGGCACTTTATATTAAGAATAACTTTAAGCAAGCACCTCCCGATTAATGGAAGGTTTATTATTAATGTTAATACTTCCACAACTCTCTGATTCTTCAGACCCCAAAAAAAGAATCAAAAACTCACTGACCTTTATTCATCCGATCTTGCTCTTCTTTATCTTTCTTGGCCTGGATGGACATCAAGCGTCTGCTTTTCACGGTGCTGATCATGTCCTCTGGCTCAGCGTCTGCTGGAGCTTTGGCCGTCTCTTTCTTCGAGACTGAATCTTTCTTTTTCTCCGTCTTGATCACTGCATCTCCACCTCCTTCGGTTTTCACATCCACCTGCTCTTTATGCTTCAGCTTTTCAGCCTTTTTGCGATCGACAAATTCCTTAAACGCAGAAAGTCGTTCCTTGTGTTGCTTCCCCAGCTCGGTCGTCCGCTGATGCATGGCATCCACGTGGTCCTCCACCGAATAGGTCATGAGGATGCGATGGCACAGTGACACCAGCAGGCTCAGCTTCTCCTGGGGCGTCAGTTCAAACACTTCACACGTCTCCAGCTTCTCCAAAAACTCACTGCTCACCACGTCATCGAAGCTGCTTCCAGAAGGCCAGTCCTCGGTGCTGCGAGCGCTCTCTTCTTCGTGCACATCTGACGGCCTCAAACAAAGACGCATCAGTTCGGAAACCGAGTGCAAGGTTAAGGGAATCTCCGACAAGGCCATGTCCAGCTCACTGTAGCCTTCAGCCAGCTCATCCTGCAGCAGCGTTTGAAGCAGCACCACCAGCACACGGTTCAGATACAAGAACCCAGCCTTGTCTCCTGCTAGAGCCTCGACCAGAGCGATGGACGTGATGGGATACTGGTCGTTTGGCATGAGGAGACCGGCATAGCACTGAAGAAAGTCCACCACCATGGAGATGTCACCAAAGAGAGCGTTGGGAAGTCCTTCTGGCATGTCAAACAAGCGGAAGGTGGGCAAGCTCTTGCCTTCGATCTCTTGATCTTCATAGCGCCGCGACTTCTCCCGCCGCATCTGCTGCTCCTTCTCTCTCCGCTCTTTTGCTTTCTCACGCAGCTTCTTTCGGACTTCTTGTCGCTTCTGCTGGAGCACGTACTGCTTCTCCTCTTCGCTCATAAGAGCCCAGCGTCGTTTATGCTCCAGAAGTTCCCAGCGCTTCTGAACCATCTCTCGTAACTCCTCAGGAAGTCTCCCACGATCCTCTGCGGACAACGTCTTGGCAGCCTTGGCCACCAGAGCAGATAGAGCGGTCTTCTTGTCTTCTTTTCCTTTATTTTCTTTATAGAAGCGAAGGAGATGCAGGGCCATGGGCGGCAGTGGTTTTCCCAGCTTGGGGGTTCCGATGCTTGAACTTCGGCTGCGCTTTTTCGGGCTGCCAGCAGCAGTTGGACTTTTGGCGAGATGTAAGAGGGTCATCTGCTTCATTTTAGGCTTCTTGGCACTTCCAGGGCCTTTCACCTCACTTTTGGAGATCTTGGTAACTCCACTCTTTCGGCTCCTTTTGGCGTCAGTTGGTTTCTTGTCTCCATGCTTTTTACTGGATTTTGGGGTGCCGAGGATATTTTCACCGTCTGACTTTTTGGACGCACCTGAGTTTTTCATTTTTAAAGGGGATCCGCNAAAACAAACCTGCACTTGCGGCCAGAGTGTTGGGCTTAGAGGCATGTTCTGTGAATCCTTCTTTTTCCTTTTCTCCCCTTTAACCTGCGTTCCACTGCCATCGGTGGCAGACTCCTCAGACTTTTGCCTTTTTTTGGGTTTTCCTTCTGGTGAGGTCAAGCTCTTCCTCTTATTTGACGGATTTTCAGCCAGGAACTGAAAGAAACACAAGAATGAGTGAGGTTTTTAAAGTACAATCGGCACAGAAATCAGCCACTTTACCTTGTAAGGATCCAGCAAGAAATCACTGAATTTGCTGGGTAGGCTGAATTTCTTTACCAGTTCGTCCTCCACTACCCAGGGGGCGCTCTCTCCTGAACCCAGCCTCAGAGCATAGTGTCTGATAAAATAGCGCATGATCTCTTTATTGGGTGGCCGCTCCGTTCTAAACAGACTCTCTGTGGGGACGTCGCTGATTATTTTGTCCTCGTTCAGAAGTTTGACGTCATATTTGTGGGGTAGAAATTTTGGCATCACCCATTTCTTCTTCTCTTCCTTCATACTGGTTGGTAGTTTTCTGGGAGATCGACGGGCCCTGTCAGCTACAAAGAACATTAAATGCAAACCATTACGATTGAATCCGACTAAGGAGTTTTCAAGCAAAAACATTTGCAGATCATATTGTATTTAAAAAAAAAAAAAAATGTATTTTCCCATCCATCATAACATTGCCTTTCCAAATGTTAAGTATTAAGGCGAGTTTGTCCATTTACTTTAATTCACGCTCTGATGTTTCTTTTATTTCTAGAGCAGTGCAAAGACTTAAATGTTCAAAAATGATGAGAGAAAATGATAGCATCTGTAAGCTTCAGTAAAGCCGTGATGCTGCAAAGGATTCACAGCAGTTTCTTCAGCAGAAAGAAAGAACTCACAGAGACTCTCCCTTCTGTTCTCTTCTTCTTTGGACAGTGGCTCTTTCTTCAGGTTCTCCTGACTAGCGTTTTCTTTATCGCTGGATGGAGAATCACAAGCTCCTTCCATCTTCTTCTCGACATGCTCCTCCGGAGGCGTTTCCAGTGGGTGAATCTTTACTACCTTCACACGCAAGGTCTTGTCCTTCCCAACCTAATCAAGTCATTAAATAAAATGCATTATTATTATTATTATTATTATTATTATTATAAGTATAGAAAGTAATTTTACTTTTAGTCTCTTAAATCTACATTCATGGTTGATCATGTAACGGAGTGAAATGGCAGGCCTTACCAAAAAGTCGCANATTATTATTATTATAAGTAGAGAAAGTAATTTCACTTTTAGTCTCTTAAATCTACATTCATGGTTGATCATGTAACGGAGTGAAATGGCAGGCCTTACCAAAAAGTCGCACTCTTCGTCGACCGCATACTTGGTTAGAATCTCTAACCAGGCCAGATCCACCAGCTTATCAAGAGACACCGTGTTATGGTGAACGATCTCCAGCACCGGCTTCATGAACCACACAGGATACTCTTCCTGCAACCTGCCGGACACAAATGCATGACAATAATGTGATAACATTCTTGTGAAAGAGTTCTAAAAAATTACTGCCATTTCCGTTCCAAATTATTGCTCTTTTTTAAAGAGTTTAAACCGAAAGGACATTAAAAAGATTTTGAAGATTAAAAAACAGTTTGCTTTATGTGAATAAACACAACCAGAACTGGGGAGAGAAAAAAAAAAAATCTCAGTGGATGTCCAAGCTGTCTTTTAGCCAGCAGAGGGAGATGATGAACCCAGAATGTTCCGGGGCTGATAGCACAGCATCGTGATGCCCTATATAGTCTGTACTGCCCTTTTTTCTGAGTTACATAAGCAGCTCATAAGGCAAAACAGGTTTCTTTTCACTTAGCAAATATGATTTAAAGTATATAAATATATGCAGTTGTTAACAACACAGTTGTTATTGTTCAATAAAACTAGGGCATTTTAATTTAAGTATATGGTAATTATTGACCCCAATTCCTGACTCATCCACAGAGGGAGCCAATCAGAAAGCAGAGGAGTGGTCATGTGACTGACACTGGCTTTGTTTTTCCGCTGGAGAAGCGACTCACATAAGACAGACCTACGATCAATAAAGTAAGAAGCAAGGTCGCTTCCCAATTTAAGTTTTGTTTTTCCCACCAAGAAATTGTCTGGAAGGACACAACACCTCCAACTGTTCTACCCACAAGGTCAAAAAAAGACAACCAATGAAGGTTATGCACTGGCCACCATTACTACATGGTTGAACTACAGCCATTAAAACAGGATTCAAATGTACTATAACTCGGGCCTCAACAGTCAGCATTTCACATGTGTAATACGGAAGTAATAACCAGAGCTGATCCAGTTTTTGGCCTGTTGGTGTTACTTACAGCTCCGTGACCTCCTGCTCTTCTTCCCAAGCTTCCTTATGCGTGAGCTGACTGCTGCCGGTGCTTTTGCAGGTCCATATGCGCTCTCCATATCGGTTCAGTCTCATTTCATACTCCCTGAACAACACTGTTAAGGATAAACTCTGTAGACGCCATCCTTGTGAGGTCTGTGATCCAAAAAAAGCCATAGCCCCTTAAACACCCCACCATGGCAAGCATAAGCAGTGGTCCCTGAAAGCATCTCATTCATAATTAATGCATGCGTGGTGAGAAAATCAATTATTAAAGTCACAGCAGCAGAGAACCACGCATTCACATGTTTTTCTACTTTACTATGCAAATGAGCGCCTGCATTTATTTCACTTAAATTGAGAAGTAATAATGAGAAAGTAAGAGTCGTTTATTTTAATTTTTTTCCAAATGCATTTATAATACAAACTCTGTTGGGAGGATTTGTGTTTGACACGTCAATATTTAGCGCAGCGCGTCATATGACAAGCCTTTGATGCAAAATGTGAAGCTTGAACCTCAAGCGAACAAAGAATGACAAAAATAAAGACGTCTATGATGTGAAACAATAAGGATGAAGATTATAAAGTCCGGAAGAATCAGAATCCTATTTAAGATCAGTGACACTCGAGGTTATCGTCGTAAACGCACGTGGTCACTGATGCTTTAACTCAGCATCACTTTGACAACCGCGTAGATTCACGTGGCTCTCGCGCGCAATTGTCCATCGGCAACAGTCGGGACTACAACTGCTCAAAAAAACTTTACAGCGTGTGATGTATCGGAGTAGTAAACACATGAGCGGAGTCATGACTGGATAAGAAGAGCGTTTCGCGAGACGTCACACACCGCGCGAGCCCTGCAGCTAGTCGGCTAACATTAGCTCGAGAACAACAGCCCATCGAAATCACGACCTTGCACCACCTACTCACCCACCCAAACAAACCATCGCGACCCTTTTAGCTTTAAAGGGTGAGCGCAAGGATACACGCGCGTCATTGTCACTCTAAATCCGTTTAGCTCGCGAAATGCGCGAGGAGGAAACAAAAATAAACACGTTAATAAATCGTGACCCCACGCGCTGGTCAAACACATAAATCCCACAGAAAGCCGGTGTTTGGGATATTGTAGCGCTCACGTGGTGATGTGTGTAATGATGAAGGATACTCTTTGTTCCTGAAGGCCTCTTTAGTGTGCTCGATGATGAAGACCTCCTCTCCTGGGCCCGGTGCCTCCGACAGCGGCTTAGCCAAAGGGTAAGGCTTCCGGCCTAATAGCGGAGCCATCTCGGGATTTAACGATAACGTAAACTTGCGGAAGAACTCACGGCTTGAGCTTGGCTTAGATAGGAAATCCCGCGAAAAGAACCTGGCGTCTCAGCGGCGTAGCATCAGAGCTAGCCTAGCGCGCGCTGCTTCACGTACTTTCGGCAAAGCGCGCGAAAGCGAGACGTCAAAGAAAAACGACGGCTTTGTTGTTCAGTTACATATCCTCTGTGATCTCCGCTGCTCCGGGTGAACCGGCACGGTCATTATGAATGGCAGTACCAGGAAGAAGTGAACGGAAGGTCCTCGATACCGGTGATGGAAGCGCAAAAGGCGGCCCGTCAGATGAGATATGGCGGGCTATCTCAAATGCTTAGGTCCAAGAAGTTCGTCTCTCTCAATGTCGCTCCGGTTCGTCGTTCACGCCTGCTGTAAAGAGTGTAGATAACGGAGTGGAGGACGCGTTGATTACATAAACAAACAAGGGGTTATCGCTGATTGAAAAATGGCGGGAGTTACACCGGCAACATTCCGTACTACCTCAGAACTCCGTTTCCCCGGTAGCAAGCCGAGACGCAGGCTTATGTCCCGCCCAGCTCGTACAACGATTGGGTGATGAAAAACTACAACACGAAAGCCGCGATATAATTGGTTGAATTAAATATCAGTCAAATTTATGCACCTTTTGTGAGGCCAAGCAACACCCCTCCAATCAAAAATGAAAGGAGTGTTTAGCGGTCTTTTTTTATGTAATTGCCAAACATTTTAAAATAAAAAAATTCTATTTGGGGTACTTGCTAAATTATTATTGTCATATTATTAGTAAATTTAAAATGCTACCAACATACGTGTTGACGTTTGCTGCGTATAATCGAAACCGTCAACAGACAATGGAGTGTGCACACGACACTAACGTCCCAATTAAAGAGACAGAATCACAATAGGCACAAGCGAAAATATTATTTTCTAAATAATTATGTCAAGGTTACGTCTGACACAATGCTGATGATCTTTTAACCTAAAAACAAACATAAACTGTAATTTTCATTCTTCATGTTACAATTTTAATTCACTTACAGCAATAAGAAAATAAAAGTCAGCACTGTATTTGGAAATCCCTCTCTTAGCAATAATAAAATAAAGATCAGATCAAATAATAAAAAAAAACATTTTTTTTTCAAAAAATGGAATACTAACCTTTTTCATATTAAAACACATTAATTTCTAACAACTGAATATGAGAAATATTTGTTTTTACCATTGAGGCTGCTGCAAAATGTAAATGTCTCTTTTTTGAGACAAATAAACGTTTTCTTCTTCTATTAATCTTCTGCCGCTTAGTCTTTTACAGGGTCGCGGGGAGCTGGTGCCTATCTCAGCATCAATGGACCAGAGGCAGGATACACACTGGATTGGTGGCCAANTAATATTATACATTTTTTTCCCGAATAATGGAATACTAACCTTTTTCATATTAAAACACATTAATTTCTAACAACTGAATATGAGAAATATTTGTTTTTACCATTGGGGCTGCTGCAAAATGTAAATGTCTCTTTTTTGAGACAAATAAACGTTTTCTTCTATTAATCTTCTGCCGCTTAGTCTTTTACAGGGTCGCGGGGAGCTGGTGCCTATCTCAGCATCAATGGACCAGAGGCAGGATACACACTGGATTGGTGGCCAACCGTTCGCAGAGCAATGAGAAATATTACAATGTAAATCAGGCACAGATACACACATACACAAAACTGATCTGACCACAAAATCCAATTACGTATTTAAACATTAAGCATACATTTTGTAAAAGCCACTAAAAAACCAGTACAAACTTATAATAAAAAAATATGTGATACAATTCAATCAAATAAAGTCACTGGTTCATTCTACCCAGCAACATGTTGTTTTACTGCTATATGGAAAATAAACTTTAAGAAAAACTGAAGCATATGTAGAGAAAAAACATTTCTTTTCATCAAACACCTAGGCAACGTTCGGGCAGTCACAGCCTCCTGGTGCTAAGTGAAAGCAGAGTTTTGACTTGAGCAAACTTGTTTCAGGGCCGGGGCTCGCATCGCCTCCTCTTCAGCCTATGTATTACAAACCTTACAGTTAAATGAGCATTCAAATTACGATTGTATTGCATAAACATGTCTAAGAAGGCCGGCTAACTCCACCTGGGTAGTTAGAGACAGCACATCTTCTTTAATAAGAGTCGGGGGCTCATCAGTGACTTCACTGCTGGTTGTAGATGTCTCTTTAATAAAGAATTATAAAGAAAAATAATAACAAGGTCAAAAAATCAAAAAGACAAAAGATACACATTCAATTATTGGGCTGTAAATTGTTCAATACCTAAACAAAGCTCCAGTCATCTGACATTTATTTTTACAAATACAAAATAGATTACCATAACTTTTTTTTTTTTTTCAACGTACCATGTGCATTTTTAGGAGTGGAAGTGAAACATTTGTCAATGTGAATGTTTTGATTTAACAAAAATTTGTAAAACTTGTTGTTACTTTATCACGGGCATTGTGCAAAATACAAATTGTTGGTGATTTTTCTTTTTTTTTAAGTAAAACCTATAAACAGTGTCTAGATGATTTTGCACCTCTGTCCGCCTCCATGTTTTCCTGACCCAGGGTGGGTGGCTGTGAATCTTCTGTGCGGTAGAAAGACGCATGAGACGGACTGACGGCCTCACTGAGCTGCTGCGGGCTGGAGTTTCCACTGCTGTCCACTTTTGTGTTGGACTGATAAGCATCTGACAGGAAACTCTGGTTACTGTTCTCATCTGTTTATAAGATTAAAAACATGAAATATCACGTGTGCTTCAACACTTCATCAAACACAAACGCAAGACATATTGGTGAGATGATCATATTAATAACACTGATTTTACGTCATTATTCTGAATTGTTTTGAGTGGAAACATCCTTATGTGTTTATGAAACACAACTTTTCCATACCTTGAAAATCCAACAGAACTGTACGGGCATTTTCCAAGACCACATCTGTTGGAAAGCCCTTCCGTCCCCTCACAGCAGTCCCTGATCCCTTAGGCTTATAAATCTGAGATCATTGTGAAAGAAAAATAGTAAAACTGGGTTTAGTTTCTGACTAGAAACACTGAATTAACATTCAACGGCATAAATACGCACACACCTTCTTTGTTTCTGTAACTGGAACCCATTTAAATATCCTCAGTGATGTGTCTCCTACTGTCACCCACTTTTTTTCCCTATAGGAAATAGTAAGCAAAACAAATTAAAGAAAGTAAATGACAATGCACACAAAGTAAATGATAAATAAAAACAAAAATGCTTTTAACCTATCACTGTTATAAGAACAAGACAAAATGTACAACGGAATTACATTCCACGAACCGGATTGGTTGGCCCGCACGTCTGTCATATTTATGGGTGACGTCACGTTCTCGCAACAGAAGTTTATTTTTGTAACGTAGAAGAAAGTAGTTTCAGTTGATGAAGAGTTGAGGTAGCTTACCATCGACGAACCCTTTCGATTGCTGCCATTACTTTTTTAATATCATCTTTTGCACGGCTGCGTGTCTCCGCTCGCACGGAGCGCCCCGACATTTTGATCACTTTTATGAGTTTCACAAGATGTGCGTCTTTGCCGTGGTAGCCTCTGCCTCTCGAGCGCAGTTTGTGCCAGTCTCGCGAGATTTCTCGTACTACCGCTCTGTGTATTTTTTTCGTCGTTCGTTTTCGATGTACATGTTTTTAATACGCTTGTTTCTCATGTAAAAACAAAACAAAAAAGCAACAACGAAACCTCACTGACTGTGCAGTGACTAAAACGTCTCTCCGAGAAGCGTCTATTATACAAGTATTTCATGTTTTCGTTAATTTGCACATTTTTTTTTATTTTGAAGACTTGACTGACTGAAGTAATGTGCAGTAATAGATTTATAGAATTCTATTATAAAATAAAAAGCCCATTTATAGAATGCCCATGTAAACATTTTTGTTTCTAAAAAAATCTAAAAAGTGACTTTTGATCAAATATCACAGGTTTAGGTTGATTAATGGAGATTCCCAAAACATCAGGATTTATCGTGTTTTATCAAGGAAAAAGCTGTTTGATGCGGCATCTTAAATTTAAACTTTTTGACCAATTTCTACGCAACATCAGCAAACGTTTGACTTTGAACTTGCACCGTTCATTCACTTGATTTTTCCCAACGCCCTATCAAGAAGCGTGTTTTTTCGCCGAGCGCTCCACTAGAGGGCGCCGTTTAACAAACTTTCTCCGGGCGAGCCATTCCAGACCGCGCCCCGCTGACAAGTGGTCTCGAATGTACGGACTGTATTTGGTCAAAGTGCGGATCAACGTCAAGATTGTTTTTTTTAATAATGTTAACAAGAAGTATCAAAAGTTTAAGTATCACACACCGTAGACGTGTAAAATGAGTTCACCCAATTCAGTCGATCTGGTTTAGATCCGACAAATCTTTTTGTCCCTAGTTTCATTCCATACGTGACCACCAGCTGTGACGCACGCGCTTCAAGACGTTCGCTGATGCTGACGTCATGGGTTTTGTGTGTGAAAATAGTTTATATAACTGCAGAACTTATAAATCTATTTCAGTTCAACAGAGTGAAAAAAATGGATACTTATAAAGGAGCCAGTTCTGTCCCACTCACACCGCAGTTTGCTATGGCAGACGGGAAGTGGTTATCAGAATACCAGAGAGAATACACTCAAAAAGAACCATATGATCCCCACAGCAAAAAGTGCAATTGGTATAGAAAGCAAAAAGGCTTTGCAGAAAAAACACCAAAAACAAAGATTTGGGTTGCAAGTGATATGTCAGACATTAGTTTATCTATTTCAAAAATAAGTAACGTTAAAGGTTCCATCAGTCTTGGTGGTAAACCAAAAGGTTATATGGCAGAAACATCAAAGGCAAGCCATGCCGATATCAGCGGCGGTCAACCAGAAGGCTACTCGTACTCATCCAAAGACCAGTATCAATCCACAATGAGTTCAGTAAATGCTCAGGGCAGCACAGCCTCCAGTGGAACAGGTTTGACTTCAGTCAGCACACCATTACAAACAGGAGTTGAGGGCATGAGTTCAGTCAGCGGTAAAGTCAGCACAGCCTCCGGTCTTCAGAGTGTGGGTTCAGCCGGCGCTCCAGGCAGCACAATCTCCTCCGGTGTTAACATCAGTGCAGCCAGAGGTCCAGTCCAAGCAGTCACGGGTGCAGAAAGCGCCAGTTCAGCCATAGCTACAGCCAGCGCAGTGTCCAGTGAGAATGGCTATGCTGATGCTAAAGGTCAGGTGTCAGGAGGTGATTCAGGCAAAGCAGATGCCGGTGTTGATAGTTTGGCTGCAGGCGCCGGTGCTAACAAAGGGTCTGCAGCCGGTCCAAAAGCTCCAGTCCCCGGTGTTGAGAGCGCCCTTTCAGCCAAAGCCCAGAAAGGCGTCGCTTCAGTCAATTCTAAAAACGTCCCGGTCTCCGGTGTGAAAGGTGTAGTCAAACCCCCCGGTGCTGAGAGCGCAGCATCAGCAGGTGCTGTCACCATGACTGAGGGTTCTCCACTCGGCACCATCGCCAGTGAGGAGAGCGCAGGTTCACTCAAAGCTTCACTCAAAACAGAGTCCGGTCTCGATAGTGTGACTTCAGCCAGTGCTTCAGAAGACACAATCTCAACCGCTGTGGGTGTGGAGTCAGGCAGTGGGACAAGGGACGCAAAAGCAGGGGTTGTTGGTGGGACGTCCAGCACTGGTGCAGACAGCACAGCTTCCAGAGCTGGCAGTGTGACTTCAGCCAGCGCTCCAGATGGCACCGCCTCCAGCGGCGCTGTGGGTCGTGGTGCGGGTCGCGGTGCGGGTCAAGCCGCGGGTCAATCCGTGGGATCAGTAGGCGGTCAAGGAGATACAGCCTCTAGTGGTAAAGGCGCTTCAGCTGGTGCCCGAGGTGACTCAAATGCTTCTAGTGGGAAATCACCCAGAGATTCCGTCAGCACAGTGTACAGGATTGAAAGGGTGAAGTCAGCGGGACCTCCAGAAGGCATGGACAGCAGTGCTAATGAAGGCTCAGCTAAAACAGTCAGTACAATTTCTATCGTTGAGAACGTGACTTTAGTCGAGGCTCCAGTTGACGCCAGTTCCAGTCCCGATGGCCAGACCGCACCCCCTGCTCCAGGCGACACAATCACTGCTGTTGAGGGCGAGACTATAGGCGTCGCTCTGGACGACACTGCTTCCGGTGTTGAGGGCGCAGGTTCAGTAAGCACTCCAGGTGGCGCAGCCTCCGGTGGTGATGGCACGACTAAAGGCGACTCTAAAGATGGCACAGTCGCCGGTGTTGATGGTTCCGGTTCAGGTTCAGGCAGTGCTCTAGATGGTGCAGACTCCAGTGTTGATAATTTGGGTTCAGCCGGCACTCAAAGTGACATAGACTCCATGGTTGGAGGTGGGGCTCCGGGCGGTGCTTCAGGCGACACAGTTTCGGGTGTTGATGGCGAGGGTTCAGGGGGGGCTTCAGGTGACGCTGTCTCTGGTGTTGATGATCCCAGTGCAGCCAAAGGCACCAAAGACTCAAGTGTAAAAGGCAAGTCAGGCAGTGCTCAGGGCAAAACAGCCTCCGGTACTGAGAGCGGGACTTCAGTCAGCGGCTCAGACAAAACAGGCGGCGCAGACACGACAGGCGGCGCAGACGCGACAGGCGGCGCAGACACGACAGGCTCAGGAGCCGAGAGCGCCACTTCAGCTGGTGCAGCAGACAAAACCCTCACTGATGTCAAGGGTGCAGCTCCAGGCAGCGCTTCAGACAAAACACTCAGCGGTGTCAAGGGTGCGACTTCAGCCAGCAGCCCAGGCGGCACGGCCTCCGGCGCTAAGGGCGGCACTTCAGGCAGCTCTTCAGCCACCACCGCCTCCAGTGCTAAAGGCGCGGCTTCAGCCGGTGGTCCAGGCAGCACAGGCGCCGGGGGTAAAGACACTTCCGCTAGTGGTCCAGGTACCACAGGCTCCAATGGGAAGGGCACGTCAGCTGGAACCACAGGCTCCAGTGGTAAGGGCAAGACCTCAGGCAGTGCTCAAGTCAGCGCAGTTTCCAGTGTCGAGGCTGTGACTTCCACTAGCACCTCAGGTGCAACTAGACAGGATGAGGGGGACACAGGCAGCGCAGTCGTCACAACAAAGGCAGAAAAAACTAGTAAAAAGCGAAATGCTGATGATCAAAAAGAAGAGTCTTCTAAAAAAGGAGGAGACCACACCGGTACAGGTAGTAAAAAAACAGATGCGTCCAAAGATGCCTCATCAAGGGCACAGAAATCTGATCACAGCAGCAAGGCTCAGTCAAAGAGCGGACTTGCATCTGTATCGCAGGACAATGCGTCAAGAAGAATTCCCGAATACCCGTCTGAATCCTACAGTACAGGAATTAAAAAATCGGAGCCAACCAAAACTGTTTTCAGACCAAGAATCACAAATATCAAACCTTTACAGCTAAGCAAAGACAGTCAGCATTACGCACCTCCGCCTCTTAAGCACTATTTTAGGGCAGATGGAAAAACGGAATATCAGAGAGCTTTCACACCAAAAGAAACGAAACACAGAAGCAGTAACAACAGCTGTATGATGATATATAGCTCTCCTTACATGTCTTCAGGACGAGAAACAAACGGCAACGTCTTTGGGGTGAAGGCAGGACAAACCTAATGAGCAATGGCAGGGCAGGACATAAAAAAAACGCAATCGCTCTCATGCAAGTCTCTAGATTCCTAGATTCGTCAGTTCACTATTACATGTGGATTGTGGGAGGATTCAAAGCACCAATGTGAGCACTTCACAGAAACTCAAACTCACATTGACGGAAGAGGATTTAAACTCGAGGTCAAATTTGAGCCTCGCAGACTTGGATCATTTTGAGATTTTCCAATAATGAAAAAAAACATATGTGTGAATGTTTAACCTACTGCGATTGTGTTAGCAGTAGTGTTTTTTGTTTTACTGGTGATTTTTGTTGTTACTGCTGGTACAGTCGAGGAAAAGAAAGGTACTAGTTTAAGAAATAGTTCAAGAAAGCACAAAAATCACTTGTTGTTTATAATCCAAAACATTATTAAAATATTTTTTTTTATAACATTTGTAAACATTTAATTGTTAACATTTGTAATACAGGTGTAAATAAATATTTGCTTGGTTTAAATATAAAATGTAAAACATTCAGAATTTTCTTTTGACAATGTCAAAAACGAGTGATGGATGGTCGTACCAATATGATACCCCACTTTTGCTAACAATGCATGGTGGACCCTTTAAACATTATTTACAGATGCCATCAGTATAGATGATTATGCCAGATAAACATCAAAACCAAGAAACTACAAGGTAATTTAGAGAGACAGATTAGGGAAAAAATACAAGAACTGTTTGTTTCATCTTGTTCTTGAATATTTTCAGTGTTAAGGTTGATCAGTATGAAGATTATCTTAATAGGAGTCTTCAGACATCCATGCCCCTGGTGTCCTCCAGGAAAAAAGACAACCCAAGGTAATTCTGGATTCTTTCTGTAATTCAGGCATTTATGTAAAATGGCTTTGATTCTATTTTCTTTAGAATCCTGCTACGAATTGTTTGACAAGATTGGAGAAAGATTTATAATGAAAATTGAAAACTTTTTAAATATATGTTTAACAAATACTCAGAATTGTAGTATACATCTTTTTTGTACACATGTCTGTACGTTTGTATCAAAAAATCAACTAATGTTGAGTTTCTTTATCATTTTTTCTGATCATTGAGTCTCCATAGCCAAGTGAGCAATTGATGAACTATTAGCATATACTGCGTGACCCCATTGAGATAATGAAAATTGTAAAACTTGATTACACCACTCCAAAAGTCAGTTTGATCAGTTTGAGGCAGCAATGCTCACCGACAGTTCCAGCCCCTGACCGTTCAGTCTTTGTTTATTTCATTTTAAATTTAAATTGGAATCGTATTCCATCATTTTTTTACACATTGTTTCTGTGGTTTCTATGGAAACACAACAACATTGTGATCTTGAATACATGTATTATTCCTTTATTTTCCACAGTAATTCGGAAACATTCTGTGACTGACTCTATCTAGTGCTAATGATGAGTTATGACATCTTTCTTTTGAGGTAAAAAGTATGAGCAATCATTCCTTTATATACAATCAGAGATGTGTGCACATATTTATTATTTCTCTCTACAGGTTGAAAACATCTGGGCTGTCTCCTCTACTGTCCCTCACCAGTGGTAGTTTAACCAGCAAACTACTCGCACAAACTGTAAAACTGCAATTGTAGTGATATAAGGACTTTGGGGAAGATTTCCATATGCAAGTTTAGGCTAATCTCTCAAGTTTGCTGTGTTCAAAGCTAGGCTGTACCACCTCATCTTTCCAGTATACCTCTAGAGCCTCAGACTTTGGCTTCAAAAAGCTAAGAAGGATTTTCAAATCTGTCTCTGTACTCCAGTGGCTTCCGTCCTTTCCATCTCCAGCTTCAGCGATCTATGAGGAGCAAATCAAGAAGAAGTGGAAAACAAACAGTCCAAAACATAAGCAAAATGAAAGCACTGTCAAAATACTAGTCCCCCTGGTGGCCACCAAAGGCAGAGACTGGGACACTGACCCTTCTTTCGTTTTATATCATGCTGAGAGCTTTCAAAGTTTAAGTGGTCTACTGGTCGGCCAACTAAGCATAAGATCTCCAGTGCTTTCCAAAAGATACGACATTCCTTAGTTTTTGTGTTAATTGAATTATTTAGTTAATAAAAAAATTTTGGTTAAGCACTTACTCTGGATGTTCTCTGACAATCTACAACTATATTTTTGCCACTTTACAAATTACAGTTGGGAAAGAACGTTGAACGAGCTGTAACTCCAACCTACTGAATGCTATATGACATGCCATTACATAAAGTAATTCATTGTTGAATTTTCATTCAAATAGAATTAGCTAATTTGAGCAAACCATCCTCAACATAATGCCCCCATAGTCTGTTGTTCGTGAAGGCGGCATCTGAAATTCTGTATTCCACAACTCTGATCAGATCCAAGGACGATCTGTGTGTTAGCATTACATTTTTTAAATAGTTTTTTTAAACATCTAATACATCTTAAACCCAAAACTAAGCCTACGTAACAGGTAGATTTATATTTAATAGATTTGTATTTAAACAAGTGTGTACTTAAGCAGGTGGCTTTTTTGACTTTTTTCTCTTTTGATTTTTGGATCAAATCAATCTTAAGGATGATTTTCATGGTTGTTTTCAAAAGCAACCCCCTTTATTCGAACTTGATGTTACTGGCTTGCCACTCCTGTGGCTAGAATAAATGGGAGGCTACTGTAAAAAGCTTGACATGGTGTGACAATTTTGTAATTGAGAAAAACCTTTTAAGGTAATTTTTTCTAAAACAGTTTTTTCTAAAACAAGTGTTGAGATATGTTGCTGATAAAGATTTTTGACCAGTGCGATCCACCAATTTGCATTTTGGTGTGATTACCAGTTGGTAAAAAAAATGGGGGAAAAAAAAGAATGCTCCATGACTATGAAACAATGCAGCATAATCAGCAATATGTCATCTGATGATTCGTTCGTTGATGACGTCAATGGAGATTGACATCATGGAATTTGAGAAAATAGTTTATTTAAATGCAGTGCTTAAAAATCCATCTCATTTGAACAGAGCAAATAAAATGAATACAGATAAAGGCGCCTCTGCTGTTCCTCCCTCACGGATATTTCGTATGGCAGATGGGAAGTGGTTATCGGAATATCAAAGAGAATACACCCCAAAAGAGCCATTCGATCCCCATAGCAAGCCAAATATCTGGTTTAGAAAACAAAAGGGGTTTGTGGTGGAAAAACAGGCAAAGGCGAAGTCTTGGTATTCTGACATAATGTCAAATATAATGAATCTGTCTTTATCAATCAAATCAAATACTCTCAAACGTTCAATCAGTCCCATATGTAGTAATAAAACTAAAGTCCCAGTGGACACATCAAAGACAAAATACGTACATGTAAGCAAGTTATATCCAGACTTCTCCCTTTCCCCGGAACAGCAGAATCAATCCAGCAAGAAGCTGGTAGGCACTGTGGTCCACACAGTCTCCAGACATGGGGGCGCCAGAGATCGAGTCAACACAATCACTAGTATTCAGAGTGAACCTCCAATCAGTGGCTTCACAGGAGAGTTCAACAAGAAACAAGGCAGTTCTGCATTAAAAACAGACGTTAAAAACGAGAGTTCTGCCAAAGCTCATACCAACAGAATTGCTAACATCGAAAGTGCGCCTTCAGTCGGTGCTCCGTTCATCACCAATGAGTTGAACAGGAGACTAGGCAGTTCTGCATTCAAATCAGAATTCAGTGATGAGAGTGTAGCTTCAGGCAGAGCACGAGTCAACACGGTCTCTAGTGTTCAGAGCGAACCTCCAGAGTATAACATCAGACTAGCCAATTTTGCTCTACTGAGAGACTCTGGAGTTGAGAGTGGAAGTTTTGCCAGGGATCGAATAAACACAATCTCTAGTGTTGAGAGTGAACCTTCCGTCACTGTTCCAGCCATCGCAAGAATATTGAACAGAGGGCTAGACAAATTAGACTACAACGTTGAAGGTATGGCTTCATCCGGGGTTCCAGGCAGCACAGGGGAGTGGAACAGGTGGCTAGATGGTTCTGGTGCCCCAGCAGACTACACCGCTGAGGGTATGGCTTCAGCCGGGGTTCCAGGAAGCCCAGGAGAGTGGAACAGGTGGCTAGATGGTTCTGCTGCCCCAACAGACTGCGCCACTGAGGGTATGGCTTCGGGCAGGGTTCCAGGCAGCCCAGGAGAGTGGAACAGGTGGCTAGATGGTTCCGCTGCCCCAGCAGACTACACCGCTGAGGGTATGGCTTCGGCCATGGTTCCAGGAAGCACAGGAGAGTGGACCATGAGACCAGAAGGTTTTGCCGTCAACGCAGACTATGCTACAGAGGGTATAACTTCACCCAGGTATCCAGATGCTGCAGGAGAGTGGTACAGGAGACCAGACAGTTTAGCAGGCAGTTCGGATCCAGATTTTCAGATTGCTTTAGCCAGGGGTCTAGTCCCCGGTGTCGAGAGTGTAAATTTGGATGACAGGATTCCAGTCAGCACAGAAGAGGGCAGGAGACAATACAGGCCAGTAATCACATTAGACTCTGGTATTGACGTCAGTGTTCCAGGCAGCATGGTTGCAGATGCTGAAGGTGTGACTTTCAGTCCTGGTTCAACAAGGATGGATGAGATCCCAGAGAGCACAGTGGTCACACCGAGGAGAGCTGCACATATGTTCATCAGGTCTCATCATTTAAGCCAATCATTTCCACCCACAAGACAGAAAAGATACCGAAGAAGGTTCCAAAGAATGCAGATGATACAGGAACTTTCACGAATCAAAAAATACACTTGACCGATGCCACAGGTATTGAACAAATTGATAGAATATAACTGAATTTGTAAATNAAATATTTTAAGAGAAGACATTTGACATTCTGGAAAGTCTGAACACAGAAAGTAATGAGGCTATGTTGGCCTATTAATGGAATTTTAATTTTGTGCCTGAAAAATCAAGGGGGTTCTTATAATTGCGTAAACACGGCAAACTGGCATTTTTATGTGTGTGTGCAACATTTAATTTCTATACTCATATATTTCTATACTTCCATATATTATTTTATATTAAAATAGTTTTGCTCAAAGTATTTCTCTGTGATTCTCTCCAGGGCTATCCAATGTGGTTGTGTTCTTCATCCAACTTCTGTGTGTGGATGCCCACCTCATCACGTTTGGCCTTCAAGTGTCTAAAAATTACAGAAAGCTTTCACCGTCACCAGAAAGTGTTACAGAAAGCAGTGTCAGCCTGGCACGACAATCGACCCTGGGGGCTCAAGCCACAGATCCAGAATGAAGATCCTTGTGGATCATTGACTTTATAGTAGCATTTTGTAAACTTTGTAAATAGTCATCCTTGCCAACTCCTCTTTTGATCTCCTCAGGTGGTCCGTGAATGTTATATTTATACAAAAAATTAAAGATGTCAGTACAAAATGTGTGATAGATAATAAAATCATCCATTTGTATAAAACATTAGTAGCTAACATTGAAAGTTTACTGCCACAATGTTTTTCAATAATTTTATTCAAACTGTGGAGTCCGGCGATCTAGGAGCACCCAAGTTTAGCAAAGGGGTCTCAGAGAAAATGAAAGATTCCGGTGCAGCAAATATATTGTGCATGTCTTGATGATGCTTTTTAGAGTCGGTTGAGAGGTGAAACTGAGGAGTATGCAAAATCATTCAGCCAGCTCAATTATTTTCATTTGCTTTTGGAATATTCCTAATGGAAATCAGACTCGCATTCATTAAACATCAGTCCTTGACATGTGGACTGACAGATTGAAAGTTTTAAACAGTTTTGACTCTACGAAGTCACCTTATGTATATGATGAATCTGGTTAGAAATCCTATTTGAAATTTTTTTTCTAATGAGGATTCACCCAAAACTTGTTTTTGATTGCATTTACTGTATATTTTTAAAACACAAACGATCAAAAGTGATCAAAAAAACTCAGTTAACATAAAACAATTCTAAATATCTATTGGCCATAATTTTTTCTAAGTACAAGTCTGGGAAAGTCTGCTTCTTGTCTAATTTGGTTTCCAGGAATATGAACATCAGACATCTATTTCAGGAAGATAGATGTTCATTCCCCTCTCCTCATTCAGGAGATTCATACAGTCAAACAGGTTTCTTTTAAATTGCTACAAATTGCTACATTGCAAGATTCAGTTGTTTTTCCAGACCTGTGTTAAGATTGATTTCACTCTGCTGTTTAAAATGTTTTCAACTAACAGTTTGATAAATTCATATTTTGTTATTAATCTAATTTAATATACATAAATCTAAATTCAACGTTAGTAAACCTTTCTCTCTTTTTTTGTAGGGCATTTGCATCATATTTCTACACTATCAGGTTAGAGCAATTCAGAAGCCTTAAAAACAGTTGAATTTTGTAAAACTAATTTTAAAGTTTGTGATAATTTATAATGTATATATTTTGTACATCTCACACAGTTCTTGTTATTGTTTTTTGCTATTCGTTTAACTCATTGTATGGTCCCTCTCTTCAAATGTTTTTTTTAAATAAAAAAAATAAATAAAACAACAACAATCTATCCTTGTAGAAATACGGCATGTGAATTTTCTCTCATTATTGTGGTTGTGAGCAATAAACCGAGATGCGCCGAGTTGACCAATAGAGGGCGCAGTTTAATGGCGTCGCCGAAGTCATAAGCGTGATCACCTGATGTGCACGCGCTGACGTTCGTTGATGACGTTAATGGAAATCGTCGTGAAATGAGTTTATTTAACCGTAGAGCTGAATAAACTGGTCATTTAAAGAGAGCATCCCAACATGAGTTGTAAAATAGGAAACAACTCTGTTCCAGTCCCACAACAATATCGTATGGCAGATGGGAAGTGGCTGTCTGAATACCAGCGAGAATTCATCCAGAAAAAACCATATGATCCTTACTGCAAAAAGGGCATTTGGTTTAGAAAACAGAAGGATTTCTTTGTGGAAGCAATAGAGACAATGAAACATATGAGTCAGTCTGAATCGTGTTTGCACGCAAGTACAGTTGGTGGTGTGAGTCCAGTTTGGAGATCAAGATTTAGTCAATACTAGTCAGTCTTCAGTGTGGAGAGCGAGCGAGTCCCATCATGACCGTCCAGTGGCGAGATTGGACATCAGTCCCATCAACAGTCAAGAAATGAGTTTGACTTCTGGCCTACAAGTGACTATGAAGCTGAATCTAGTCTCCAGTGTTGAAGTTCTAGCCAAAATGCTTCCTATCTACTCAACTGTACTACCTAATGTAGAGTATTTTTCTGAGGATTTTCACAGGTTTGGACTTTATTGGCCAAATGACCAGATACTGTATTTCCATTGGAGGTTCAGTAGAGACCAGAATCTTTTCACTTTCAAACTTTCTCTTTGTCTCAACATGAAAAAATGGAGGGAAAATGATCTGTATATTTGATATTTATAACTGGAACGTACATAGTTTGTTTCTGACAAGTCCTGCTGCAATCCTGTTACAGGCGACAAAAGCCACAAAAAGTTAAGCGAAATGTTTGTTCTTGTACAAACGCTAAAGATGGTTAAATTTGTTATAGTTGTTTTGTTTTGATTAAACTTTTACCCCTTTCACAAACCAGGGTATCAGGGAGTTCAAATTGGTTTAAAAAGGTGTTCTATTGCAAGGTTATAACTTCACTTAAATACAATGTTCACTATACTGTATGTTGTACAGCACATTATATTCTTTTTTCCACATATTTTGTCTTCACACATCATACACACCTCTTAATTGCATTCTTTTGTGGCATTAAAGTTCTTTCAGCATAAAGTGATTATCAGACCTTTTGTGTTTTCTGTGTCCTTCCTCTTGCACTTGAAATGAGTTAAAAGAAAACAAAAAATGAATTTAATGTATTTTTATAGTAATTAATTGTGTGTGTAACTTCACTGCAAAAGCAGAGCACCATTTTTAGAATGTTTCTAGTGGCCATATTAACAAACTCACTTGATTTGTTCTTGAGCAAGACACAACCTCATGTCCCTCAAAATGTAAACAACGTGAATAAATCAATATTTCATTGATATTTCAATATTTTCATTATTTCATAATGTGAAAAGCTTTCACATTCATACAGACATAACCAATAAATAAAAAGAAAGATAACTGATTGTAAAACACAATTCCATACTCTGACATAAAATAATTTTTATTTTATTTATTTATTTTAATTATTGCCGAATTATTACTCCCACTGAGTGTAGTTTTATGAGTTAATGTTTATTTTAAAAATTTAATTAAAAAACAATCAGTCCGTGAGTGGAAAATTTAGAAACGAGCAGTTAAATGTAACTTGAATTTATTTTTCCAATAAATTCGACGTACCTGCAAGCGCTCCGCAAAATGAACACAGCTTGTTAGTAGATAATAGATTCCATCTAATGCCTTGGATTCTACAACCTAAATTGCTCTAGTCAAACAACACGCTGCTTCGATGGAAGTATTAATCTTCATGAAATGAACAACCACTCGTGCACTTTACACGAACGGAAGTTCTTTATAGCGGGAACTTTATATCTATGCTTTAGAAATAATATATATTGTATTTACTATAGCTATTATTTTTATATTTTTTATTTAACAACAATAAAGACGTTAATAAAAAAATGAACGTTCAAAACTCTCGTTCAAGTACTGCGTCTAACTTTCCACAAGAGGGCGCAGTTTAACAAACAAAAATACACGATCCAGACTGTCCAGCATTTATTTTCTACCTTTGCGGAGCAACCGAATTTTTTTTAGAGTTAGCCCTTTTATTATACTTCAAAAACTAAATCTGAAATAAATTTATTACAGTTTACTTGCCATTACACTCTATGGAAATTGTTCGAGTTCGAAACGACGTCACATAATCAAAGTCATTACCGCGATCACCTGACTTGATTCACTGACGTTTATAAGTGACGTGAAAGGAAAAGTGTCGTAAGAATTGTTTATTTAACTGAATGCGCGAGATAATGTAGCTTTACAAAGAGGGTGTTCAATATGGATTCAACTCCAGGAAACGACTCTCATAAACCCATGCAGCAATACAGTGTGGTAGATGGGGGCTGGAGATCTGAATATCAAAGAGAATACACTCCGAAAGAACCATATGATCCTTATTGCAAAAAAGGCATTTGGTTTAGAAAACAAAGACTTGTAGGGGAAACACAAAAGACAAAGAAACACAGGAGTCTCGCTGATTCAAAAATAAGAACTATTAGAACAGTGAATTTATTACCTGCAGTTGATACACTCTCAATACTGGAGCGGCTGGGTCTTGATGGTGGTCTCGACTTCACAGACTCTGTGAGATTGGCAAGATCTCCATGCAAACCAGTCCCAAATGTTGGGTGCATCAGTACAGTCGTTTCCACAGTCAAATCAGTCTCCAGTGATGCGATGGTGACATCAGTCCCAGGTTCTACTGTCAATACAGTTCCCAGTGTTGAAAGACCTCAAGTCAACACAGTCTCCAGTGTCAAACGTGTGACGTCAGTTAGCCATCCAGACGACGTGGTCTCCAATGTTGAAATTGTGACTTCAGACAGTGCTACAGACACGAGTTTCTCCGTTCTTCAAAGGGTTCACGCAACTCCACTTGACGCAGTCTCCATAGATGAAATTCTGACTTCAGTCCAGGCAGATGACACAGTGTTTAGTTTCAAGGAGGAGACTCCAGTCGACATTCTGGACAACACAGTCTTCAGTGTTGAAGAGCTTCCAATCAGCGCTCCAGTTGACACAGTTTTCAGTGTCGAGGAGGCTCCAGTCATTGCTTCGGTCGACACAGCTTTTGAGGTCGAGGAGACTACAATCAGCTCTCCAGATGACACAGTCTACAATGGAAAGAAGACCCCAGTCAGCGTTTCAGACGACACAGTCTTCAGTGGCCAAGAAACTCCAATCAGCGCTCCAGACGACACGGTTTTAAGTGGCGAGAAGACCACAGTTAGCGCTTCAGATGACACAGTCATCAGCGGCAAGAAAAACACACCAATCAGCGCTCCAGATGACACAGTCTTAAGTGGCGAGAAGACCCCAGTCAACACTCCAGACGACACAGTCATCAGTGGCGAGAAGACCCCAGTCAGCGCTTCAGACGACACTGTCATTAGTGGCAAAACAAAGACTGTAATCAGCACTTCAGACGACACAATCTTCAGTGACAAGACGACCCCAATCAGCGCTCCAGATGACCCAGTCTTCAGTGTTGGGAAGACGCCTGTCAGTGGTCCAGATGACACAGTCTTCAGTGACCAGAAGGCCCCAATCAGCGTTCCAGACGACATAGTCTTCAGTGCCGAGGAGAAGACTCCAATCAGCGCTCCAGATGATACAGTCATCAGTGTTAAGGAGACTCCAATCAGCACATCAGATGACACAATATTCAGTGTCGAGAAGGAGACTCCAATCAGCGCTCCGGGTGACACGGTTTTCAGTGTCGAGGAGGCTCCAGTCATTTCTTCGGTTGACACAGCTGTTGCGGTCGAGGAGGCTCCGGTCAGCGATCCAGACGACACAGTCACCAGTGGCAAGAAGACTCCAACCAGCATTCCAGATGATACAGTCTTCAGTGTCAAGGAGTCGTCTCCAGTCAGCAGTCCAGATGACACAGTCTTCAGTGGCGAGGAGACACTAAGTGCTCCAGATGACACAGCCGTCAGTGTCGAGAAGGAGACTCCAATCAGCGCTCCAACAGACACAGTCTTCAGTGTCGAGAAGGAGACTCCAATCAGCGCTCCAGAAGATACAGGCTTCAGTGTAAAGGAGATTCCAGTCAGTGTTCCAGTCAACACAGTTGTCAGTGTAGCGGAGACTCCAGTCACCACCCCAGGTGACACTGTCTCCAGCTTCAAGGAGGAGACGCCAGTCAGTGCCACAAACGACACAATCTCTAGTGTAGAGGAGACTCCAGACAGCGCTCTAGATGACACAGTCTTAAGTGAAATGGAGATGCCAGTCAGTGTTCCAGATGACACCATCTTCAGTGTTCAAGAAAAGACTCCAATCAGCGCTCCAGATGACACAGTCTTCAGTGTCGAGAAGACGACTGCAGTCAGCACAGATGACAAAGTCTTCAGTGACATGAAGACTCCAATCAGCGCTCCAGATGACACAGTCTTCAGTGGCAAGGAGGCTCCAATAAGTGTTCCAGAGGACACAGACATCAGTGACAACAAGACTCCAATCAGCGCTCCAGAGGACACATCCAGAGTTGAGAGCTTGGCTTCAGAGAAAGCGACTCTAGTCGGCCCTCCAGTCACAGTGTCCAGTATCAAGGAGACATCGGACAGCGCTACAGTCGAGACAGTTTCCAGTGTCGAGACTGCACCAATCATCACAGAAGAGCTCAGCAGGACACTAGACTCTGCAGGGGAAACAGAGGACAGTGCTGAAAGAGTGACTCCAGTCAGCGTTCCAGCCACCACGGTCTCCATTGTTAAGAGTGTGACTTCAGTCAGCACAGTGTCGAGTGTAGTAAGCACCATGGTAGACAGTAAACCTGTCAACACAGTCCCCAGTGCCCGGAGTATGAGTTTAGACGGCACAACAGACAACATAGTCTTCAGTGTAGAGAGGTTGACTTCAGTCAGCGATCTAGCCAACACAGCTCCCGAAGAAAAGGAGACTCAAGTTCCAGTATCCAGTCTAGACAGTGTAAATCCAGTAAGTGCGTCAGTAAATACAGTCCCCAGTGTAGAGAGCTTGACTTCTGTCAGTTTTCCAGTTACCACAGTCTCTAGTGTTGAGTGTGTGTCTTTAATAAATGCCCCAGTAAGCACAGTCTCCAGTGTTGGGAATGTGACTTCAATAAACACCACAGCTTCACAAAAGGTCCATGACACCAGGACAGAGACGTCAGGACAGAAACCTAGTCAAGACGCTAAGACAGAGACACCAGGACAGAAACCTAGTCAAGACGCTAAGACAGAGACACCAGGACAGAAACCTAGTCAAGACGCTAAGACAGAGACACCAGGACAGAAACCTAGTCAAGACGCTAAGACAGAGACACCAGGACAGAAACCTAGTCAAGACGCTAAGACAGAGACACCAGGACAGAAACCTAGTCAAGACGCTAAGACAGAGACACCAGGACAGAAACCTAGTCAAGACGCTAAGACAGAGACACCAGGACAGAAACCTAGTCAAGACGCTAAGACAGAGACACCAGGACAGAAACCTAGTCAAGACGCTAAGACAGAGACACCAGGACAGAAACCTAGTCAAGACGCTAAGACAGAGACACCAGGACAGAAACCTAGTCAAGACGCTAAGACAGAGACACCAGGACAGAAACCTAGTCAAGACGCTAAGACAGAGACACCAGGACAGAAACCTAGTCAAGACGCTAAGACAGAGACACCAGGACAGAAACCTAGTCAAGACGCTAAGACAGAGACACCAGGACAGAAACCTAGTCAAGACGCTGAGACACCAGGACAGAAACCCAGTCAAGACGCTAAGACAGAGACACTAGGACAGAGACCTGACACTAGGACAGACACCACCAAGAAACCTGTCCAGTTAACCAAGGCACGTCCAGATAGCCATCATCTTCCACCAATAACACAAAATAATGGGACAAATAAAAATAGAATTCCGGATAAACACAAAGAATTGCCTTCAAAGAAAATTAGCAGTGCAGGTAGCAAAAAAACAGAACTGCCCAAAGTGGTGACACGAAAAATGCAGGAGCCTTCCAGGTCCATCAAGGCACTACCAGAAAAACACACACTCCCACCCATACAGGCAAATAATGGGGCAAATAAAAGAAATGCAGATAACCAAAAGGTCCTCACTCCCAAAAAGAAAATGGAACCTCAAGGTTTGGGTACTAAAAAAACAGAACTGCCCAAGCTGATCACGTCAAAAACGCAGAAACCTGTCCCTGTCAGCAAGGCACAGCCAGAAAAGCATGTGTTCCCTTCTATACTGGAGAATAACAGTACCACTAAAAAGAGAATACCTGAGCACCAGAAAGGAGTCCTTCCAAAAAACCCCTTTGATTACCTCAGTTTCGGTTTAAAAAAAGCCGAGCCACCCAAACAGGTTAAACAAAAGGAGCAGGAACCTGTCCAGCCTCCCAAGGCTGATCCAGAGAAACTCCTGCTGCCTGTACTGTGGACCAACGAGGCAAGTAAGAGGAGCATTCCTGTTGTGGAAAGCCAGAAAGAAGTCCCTACTAAAAAAACATCTGACCACCATGGTACAAAAAGACCAGAGCCTCCCAAAGGGACTACGGCAAAGATGCAGAAGCCTGGACAGATAGGCAAGGCTCAACCAGACAAGCACAAGCTTCCACCCATATCACAGAGTGACGGTTCATTAACGGCAAATAAAAGACGACTTCCTGAACGCCAGAGAGACTTTCTTCCGAAAGACACGGTTGGCTTCCAAACTACGGGGGTCAAAACATCAGAGCCACCCAAAGGCGATGCAGAGAAGAAGGAAATTGTCCAGTTCTACTATTTTAGGGCAGACGTAAAGGCTAGTCAAGACAGCAACATAACCTGCATGAGCTTTTATGCGTCTTACATTTCTGCAGTTTGGGGTGAAGGCAGGACAGAGCCTGAAGTCCATGGAATGGCATGGCAGGACATAGATATTCATAAGCACAGGAATTCACAACACAAGACACAAGAAACACATTCTGGATCGTGATCACCAATGGTGACCAACACCAAGGTCCAACTGATCCATGAACTCACCTTGACTGAAGATCAGTAGAACTTGGTCAAATTTGAGCCTGAGTCAATGGA
>SOMO01000267.1:108105-118927 GCA_028128575.1 Paedocypris carbunculus | reverse complement strand
CAAAAAAACAAACAACTGAAGGACATCTAGAAGTCAGTGTGGGCCGAGGCCGAGGGCGTAACAGGAAGTCAGCTCAGCGTCTGTGGCGACTGTGACTTGAGTGGCTGCTGCTGTGGTGTTTGCTTTTGTGAGAGCGTTCGTATGATCGCGAGCGTTCCCGGCGCTCCCGCCGATGTCCGCTGCCGCCTCCGCGCTCGTGCTTGTGTTTCTTTGCCAGGTCAGAGGAAACACGGTCTCGCTCACGATCTCGCTCTCGGGGTTTGCTGAGGGACCGTGATCGGCTCCGAGAGCGTTNGGCGTAACAGGAAGTCAGCTCAGCGTCTGTGGCGACTGTGACTTGAGTGGCTGCTGCTGTGGTGTTTGCTTTTGTGAGAGCGTTCGTATGATCGCGAGCGTTCCCGGCGCTCCCGCCGATGTCCGCTGCCGCCTCCGCGCTCGTGCTTGTGTTTCTTAGCCAGGTCAGAGGAAACACGGTCTCGCTCACGATCTCGCTCTCGGGGTTTGCTGAGGGACCGTGATCGGCTCCGAGAGCGTTTCCTCTTGTGGCCGTGTCTGCTGTCCGAGCGCTGCTTTGACTTCAAGTGTGGCAGGAGGGGAGACGGCGGGCCGTGGTTGGCGTGACGGCGTGGAGATGGGCTGCGAGAGCGACTCCGAGAGCTGTAGGTGCCCGAGTGACTGCGCCGGTTATTGTAACTAAACAGACAATAACATAAGTACGTTAGATGGTTTAGCACAATAGTGTACGTGAACAACATAAAAAATTTTTTAGTTAAGTGGCAATCTTAGACTGTGAGAAGTATATATCGAACATTGCGCTAAGATTTTGCTTATTGTAAACGGTGCTTTTTAAAACACTAAAAAATGTTTAAAAAAATGAAGGTGCGTCTCGTAACCCTAAAAATTGCACGTCTTATAATGTAAAATAACATTAGGAAATAGACATTTACAAGTGGTGCTTGTTTTGATCTGAAAATGACTAAATTTCCCCACTAAGTTGTTATACACTATGAGACTAATATATAGTTTAGGCTTTTCACTTATCCAAATCCAACAAGCAAGTCAAAGATTATCCTAGCTGCCAGTTCAAAATAATTTGCTAATAAAAAGGCGTATTGTGAAATACCCCATCATTCCACATGTTGTGTGATGTTTTTATAAACCCCGAGCAGATTGTGAAACGTACTGTCTTTTGGGAGAACGTGACCTTGACCGGGATCTCGTCCTGGAACGAGAGCGACTCAAGCTTCGGCTGTTTCGACCCAACTTGCTTTCTTTTCTAAGTCTAGAGCAGAAAAATAAAAACCACAAAGATGAAACAAACGAAACAAAGTGTTTATGAAGAAAAGCAGATACTCACCCATTGTGTGGACTCTTGGACCCTTGTGGCCGATCTTCTGGTTCCTTCTTTATAGATTTAAGTGTTTGGGAAATGGGAGATTTCTCATCTGCTTTCATTACATTAGGAGAACCTGCCAGAATGAATCATCAACTGTTCAGTTCCAGGAAATTAACGTAAAAGACTCTTAATAAAAAGCATCTATTAATCTGTTTAAATAATCAGTATTTGATTAGCATTTGTAGCTTTTGATAATTTCTATAACTGAAGACTTGTAAATATGTTCTAACGAAAATATCTACATCATTAGAAAATAGATAAAGAAATCTTGTTTGGGTGTTTTNAAAAAAAAACAAACAAACACCAACCTTCTTTCTGGTGTACAGCTTCAGAGTAGTTGTACAAATGTCCTGGATCTGCTCCTCAGTAGCACCAAACAGCAAATACCAGTGTGGCTTGGTGGGCAACGGTATCTTCAACGCAGAAAACAGCATTAACAAAGCTGGTAAGAGCATGGTGTGCATGAACAGCTTAGATACCTGTAGCACTCGTGCCGCGAGGTAAATACAGGCGCAGGCTATCGTCTCGGCTTGAAATCTCACAAACACATTAGTACGAAGGCTGTCGTTCATGTAGTTCCTGAAACACAGCAGCACAACATTTCCGTTTCCCTCTGCCCATTTGGTTCGTTCAGAACTAGACCAGATTATTCCACATGATGCAGAAAGACCAAATATGAGGAAGGCTTGAGTTCAACTTTGTCCTGTTTCTCTCTCTGCCTCATGTACCTCTACTGCTCTACTCTGGCAGACGACATGCGTGTAGCGTGGCCAGGCGCACGTGTAGTGCACGGGACAGTCACGGGTTGGTTTTTCCAAGCTGCTTTCGGCCGCATGCGACAATTAAAGAGCTTTGGGAACCATTGCATTTCCAATGGCATTGACCAAAAAGCAAGTGTGCACAAAAAAACTGGACAAAAAACACCGACACAATTGATGCTGTGGGCAAAAATAACCACATGCAACTCATGATAGCATGCGATTACCAAATCAGGTTTAAGAGTAGCTAGTCGGAATGGACGAAGACGCGTCACTAGTGGACAGCAAAAGTGGGAAGCAAAGGAGTTTGATAAAAGATCAAATCTATGGTCTGGATGTGCAGGATTAACGCATGAACAGAGACACACACAAGATTTACACATCAGGCCATTCTAAAAAAATATATATCTATGACAGTCGAGACAAAAGCTCATCCTAAATAGTCATGTACTCACCATCACATCACTCATAACCACTGAGTAAATAAAGAGCCAGCGTCTTACACACTAAAGCGCAATAGACCACGTGATGACCAACAGTACTGGAAAAACATAAACATTAATGTATTTTACACGAGTATATATTTATATATTATATATATATTTTAAATATATTCTTAATATATTATACCAGATGTTTAATTTATGTGAAACACCTAAAATATACATCAATAAAATTATAACCGCATGTATACACGTATAACAACAGTCAGACACCCTGTGCATTCTCCATTGAAAATGATCCAAGCTCTGCTTAAGAATGTATCTCTTCGCTATAGACAATCATTACAACCAAGAATTGGAAGCCTTATGATTGCCATGTAGTTCATTGACATTAAAAGTTAATATTCACAGACTAGCCTGGGAATTTTACTGTGGAATATGATGAGAAAAATAAAGCAAAGTGAACCACTGATCACTATTCCTCACAGCTACCAAACTGTGACAGAGATTTAATCAAATGTTATAATGTCTGCAAATCAAGAATCAGATGAGATGTGTAAAGTGATTTTCTGAGTGTTTTTCCAGAACAATTATTTTGGTCACACGAGTGTATTACGGCAGTGTAAATGCTCGGAACATGATGGTGAGTTGATGACAAAAGTGAAGCATTGGTATGTGATGTTCTCCAAAAATTCTTAAAAAACTGTCTTAATTTACATTTTCAATAATTACACAAAAGAAAATAACCAGAGAGAACAGAGAGATGTACAAAATCAAAAGTAAAGTTCAAATACAAATCCTTCCGGACAACTGCGAGAAACAAGATTCTGCTGGCGGCTGGACAAGGCCTCAGTGATTCTCGGGAAGAGCTCTCACTGGATTGGCTGTCTCGAGAAGGGCAGCCAATGAGGAAACATTCCTGAGGTCATGTGGTTGGAGGAGCAGAGGTCAGAGGTGCTTTATGACACTTACCATCATGGACTACCCTTTAATCAAAGAGTAGAGAGAAAGGACAAAGTTAAACCAAGCTCTCTTTTTTTCTGCAAGTAAAGCCATGAACAAGAGACTAAAAACAGAAGACATAAAAGGCAAAAACAAAATGTTCCATCACAAAAAAAAAATTAATCCTGGGTTCAATCGCAGTGTCTAGACATCTAAAAAAATTCAGTCGTGTCTGAATGAATGCTTCGGTTCACAAACAAAATTCGCCGCAATTCCAGAACCAGTCAAGTTTGTTGGTAAAAGTCTGAAAAGTTCTACATACTAAATCTCAAATACAACAACTAATAAACTACAGGAAGCTCTACGTGATGAATTAGCGGCTACTTTTCGTTCAGAAATGAGCAGTAAACTTTAATAATGAAATGAGTGAACCACAGTCTGTTATTTTTAAACTTTCTCTACTTGCCAAACTCTTAACTTGGTAAAATTTTTCAAAAGTTGACAAAATAAGTTTGGAAACCGAAGCAATACTTAACAAAGTTCATTTACTCACCAGGCAGTCTGGACGAAAGTTTGGTTCTTCTCACATTCAAGAACTTGTAGGTACATGACAATAATCTGAGGGGGAAAAAGTTGTCTCGTTTTGACCTCAGTAAAGTGCAATTAGCAAAAATAAAAAAATATCAGAAATGTATACATCTAGGAACCATGAACTTACCTTGTGTGGGTGTTTGACGTGGACGCAGAAGCCCAGCTCCTTCAGGACACGGCGCTCCGCTTTAATCACCTGGTTTTTGGTGTTTATGTAGTTCTGATCAAGTATCAATGGACTTGGACTCCTGAGTCATGAAGGAACGAGAGTAAAATGGTTTCCCTCGACCCACATACCAATTAAAACATTTAAAAGTGCCATTGGTTTGCTTTATATCTAATCAAAATTCTTGCTTTTCCCTTTCAACCAACTAAAGGCAACAGGTCCAGTTTTTCGACTCCTGTATTTCCAGTGTAAGATCTCAAGCGCTGCCATATAAGTTTTACAGACAAAAATGTCATCACCTCGCACCACATCATAGCTTCAACAGAAAAGCGAAAAACAACCAATTTTTGACGAAAACAAACGTTCAATACAAGAGCAGCAGAGTTTGGGTTCACCATAGGAATGATCTGAAAGACAGTTGCGTCTTGAACTTGCTCTGAGTGTAGTGAACATCAAGTTTAAACAGTGCTGACTCTTTAATCTCACACTACATCACTCCAGATGGTAGTACACCATGTGAATGTAAAAAAGATGAACAATTGCTTAGAATAAAACACACAAAATACACTTGTAATGCAGTACAATACACACTTGGATCAACGAGGTCATTTCAACTACTGTTGTAATTCCTGATTAATGACTAAAAAAAAAAGAAACAAAAATGAAACTGCGACAGATTAAAAGCTGGTTAGTATGTAAAGCACAAACCTCAATTTCTATGCTAAATGACAACATGAAACTAGTTTGAGAAAATGGCCAAAATGCAACTAAAAGGCATCAAGAATGTGAAATAATTCAAACTTTAACAACCAGTAACGCCATATTTATATATATAAAAAAGTATTCAAGTACAAATCCGTTTCACAGAAAGTTATAGATTTGCCACGATACTGGCTTCAAAATAGCAACTTAATACATCTCGCACTAACCAATTCTGACAAAGACATCAGAATTCTTAAATCTCGAAGAGATTTAACGGTGCCTTGTGTTAAAAATCAATACATGGAAACAACTCATTCAACAAATCTCAGTGAGATCAGCATTAAACGAGGCCTAAATGTGCCAGACTAAGACACTGTGAAAACACAATCTTAGGTGTGGAGCTTCAGACATTTCTGTGGCAGCTATGAGATGTGGAGTGAGGTGTCTTTCTAAAAAATACATTTAAGTTTGCATGGTCACCTGTGCAGGCAGAGACAATAAGCTTAAACCGAGATACAGGAGTCACCCCAGACGCTTCGGACCAGCGGCCAACCTGTCGATCCCCGACATCCCAGTGACCGCTTTCAGACCACTGGCTTCTCCCAGGGGAGGGGGGGAAGCGACACCTCGCTCACTGTTGCCATGCCGACTGCTTCATCTCTACGTACCATTCCACATCACCCAGGCATTGGTAAATGTAGCTGGTCGCTGTTAGTTGGTTGCAAGGGAAAAAAGAATTCAAGTTAATACCAAGTTCTTGAAATCAGACAAACAACTTTCCCATTTTACCCTCAAACTAAAGCATTTTGGACATTTACTAGATGTAAATTCCCACAATACATCCTAAATCCCAGCCAATTCTTGTTTAACTGTAGAGCGGGCTGAATGAGTTTACGTGCTCAGGTAATCAGACACCTAAATCCTGTTGTTACTACCAATTAATGACTGATGAAGGAACTGAAAAGGCTTTAAAATGGTTTAGAATACATAAAGCACACAAAAATGGCACTCAAAAGTGAGACATCATAGCAAGAACAGACAGAAGTGCACAGACTACTCACAGTTAATGTGTAATTGCCTAAATGGTTTACAATTTCAGGCGATGATATTGAGTGTTATTTAAAAAAAAAAAAAAGCCAAAGTGGAGCTTTGTTTGTCTCAGTGACAAACGGATAAATGTTAAACTTTGTGGTTAAATCATGCTTACTTTTTGCCTCGGAGCTGCCGTAAATGATGAAACACATTGATGACGTCCCTTATTCGTCGAGGTGCTTCTTCGATCTTTGACGCCAGGTTAACACAAGCCATTGCAACAATCTAGATGAAGGACAAAAAAACAAAACAAAAAAAATACTGGATGTAAAACGACAAAATACAATCTCATAGGCAACAAGACACTTTGTTCTTAAAGAAAACGGACTATAAGACGAACAAAGAAAATAAAGAAATCATCAATATGGCCACTAGGGACTTTAACTTTTACATAGAACAGATAAGAAATGACTAGCAGATTACCTGGCCGAGAATGACGTGATTGCGTAACTTAATAGCGTAAATTAGATTTATTAAAAAAATAATAGCTTTTTAATTTCTTAAATACGATCACAAAGCGTAAAAGGCTTTTATAGATTTAAGGACAACAGAGCAAAAAAGAAACATTCAATACATCCTAAATTACTAAAAACTGGTAAATGTTGTAAACGTGACAATTTTGAGATTAAGTCGCTTTTCTTTGCAGTTTGGTCGTTAACTCAAAAAATATAGTTTACGCTAATATTACGCTGAAAATTGGCTCATCTGTTTGCTTTACAGTGATAACGCGGTACAGTGAGCAGGACAACAACATGGCCGCGGCTCGCGGTACTTGTCAAAACCGCAAAAGGATCTTACCTCAAAACTGTGTTTGACGAAAGACTTCGAGTAGAAAAAGCGATGGAAAAGCACTTGTCCGGTCGCCATTGCAACCTGAAAGAGAGCAATGATTGATGAACGTTTTCTTCAAATCCACATCAGCCTGTTTTAATGCGAAAATCAACGTCGGCCATTTTGTGTTTGTCTATGCGCACATCATCCACCATTGACGACAAACGCTTAAAGCCAAGTCAATAATCTACAATTATACATTTTATGGTACCAATAGTTACTCACTTAATGGTATTTACAATTTTTTATTTTGCTATCGATTCGTTTATTCGTTTGCTATTGTTTATTCACCTAACGTAAGATGGATAAAACGGTTACAATGGCTCGATCGTTTTATTTAAGCCAACAATCACACGACGATAACATCCATAACAATGTTTTTTACATTATTACCTGTGGCAACCGAAGCAGGATCCCGGCGGACTGAATAAGTTCGCAGCCCAGAATCCGCAGGTCGGTCTCGGTGTACAGGTCGAGGCCATCCTGCATAGACGGTGTCGGGGAGAGTTTTTCCTCCGGAATCAGAGAATTATCTAAAGTAAGAACGACTTCCGAATAAATCTTGTCCCCTATTAAAATGCCCTCGCTAGCGGAAGGCGCATTCACGGAGGGAACGGTGGCCGTTGACGCCTCCATGATCGTTGCCGTCGGTGCCTGCCGAGGCTCATAGAACATGGAAATCATCTCAAACCTAGAGCAGAAAGAGCGTCGTTTACCGGCGATTAGCAAGGCGATCTGATTGGTTCGTGTCGATCACATGATAAAATAAACCAATCACGTAGAAGTTACGTGTTACTTTATTCAACGGTTATAATTTCGTACATAATGAAGGACACGCGCGCATTTGTTTTACACCAAAGCGTTAATTTATTTTTGACATTTTTTAAATAACAGGCTTAATACATGTTGGTACAACAATAAAGGTTGAGAGGAATATATCAAATCGTCTTTGTGCTCCATTGAGCATTTGGTGTTGCCATCAGACCATGCTACGCCCTCTGTCGAATATAAACTGTCATTACACTTTCATTACATGACACCGAATTGTACCAACTCTGGCATGATTTTTACGCTTCCGCCGATTACTAGCTCCGGGATCAACAAATTCTATCATATCGTGAGAACGGCGATTAGAGTGTATGATAGCAATACAACATTAAAACATAGTTATAACATCAACACATTTTTAAACAGAAAAACTATTACCGTTCGTGGGAAGAAAACTGATGACGCCTTTACTTGTGACGTCAGTGACAGGAATTGACGCGCACATGATTGCGTGTGTGAGGGCGTAATTGTATTATGTGTGGTGTCGTAATCCTGTGATTATTTTTGCTGTTTTATTGCATTTCGTTTCTTGCATGTTTGGTTTCGGTTAGCATTGGCTTAAATGGTGAGACAATGCTTACACACGTGTTTTAAAGTGAATGGAGACATTGGATTGTTTGTTGACTCTTTTTGGATTGTTAATGGTCCTCCAGTACTAAATAGATCCCATAGACTGAAGCTTAATAGAACTGTAGTAGAATAATAGAATGTAGTGTATAGTAGTGTAGTTGATTTATGTAAAAGATCCGAGCACATTGAGGTGTGATTCAGGACCTTGAGTGTGAGCGCTGTTGCTAAGAGTGAGATGTTGCTGAAGGAGCTTCACGATGAAGAGCTGATTGTGTGTCTTAGCAACCTCCTCTGCTGTCTCTCTCCAGCTGTTCCTTACAGAGAGGTCAGCTCCTCTGTCCAGAAGCACCCGGACAACCTTTGAGAAGCAAATCATAAAATTAACACGGATACTTTACTGTGTTTACCTGGGCAATTGGTGTGTGAGTGTGTGTGTGTGTGTGTGTGTGTCCTGTAAGGNTTCTATTCTATTCTGTATTCATACGTACACATACATAGTGTATTGAGTTGGACCAGTCTCAAATCACATCTCAGTCCTGTGTGTATTCTGATCGGGGACTGGGAACACACACACCTTGCAGTGACCCCTCTCACAGGCCAAATGCAGTGGCGTCTGTCCCAGCTTTTCTGTAGCGTTGACTTCTGCCCCATAATGCAGCAGAAGCTTGGCAGCCTCGTCGTGGTCCCTGAGTGCTGAGTGATGGAGGGCTGTCATTTTCANCTCAGTCCTGTGTGTATTCTGATCGGGGACTGGGAACACACACACCTTGCAGTGACCCCTCTCACAGGCCAGATGCAGCGGCGTCTGTCCCAGCTTTTCTGTAGCGTTGACTTCTGCCCCATAATGCAGCAGAAGCTTGGCAGCCTCGTCGTGGTCCCTGAGTGCTGAGTGATGGAGGGCTGTCATTTTCAGGTCATCTCTGTCCTGGAGTCCAGCTCCATTCAGGATCAGCAAGTGAACCACAGCCCCGTGTCCACTGCCAGCGGCCAGATGCAGCGGAGAAGCAAAGTNGGCGTCTGTCCCAGCTTTTCTGTAGCGTTGACTTCTGCCCCATAATGCAGCAGAAGCTTGGCAGCCTCGTCGTGGTCCCTGAGTGCTGAGTGATGGAGGGCTGTCATTTTCAGGTCATCTCTGTCCTGGAGTCCAGCTCCATTCAGGATCAGCAAGTGAACCACAGCCCCGTGTCCACTGCCAGCGGCCAGATGCAGCGGAGAAGCAAAGTCTCCATCCCTGACATCCACCCGGGCACCTGCTGCCAGCAACTGCTGCAGGATCTGACGGCCCGAGCCGATGGGTTTCAAGAAAAAGACAAAAGAAATTCAAAAGTAGATGAAGATTACGTTTGCTAAGGAGGTGCTAAGCATACTGGAATGGCACAATGGTTCTCACCCACCTAATGCCATCTGCTTCTCAGTGGGCAGTTGGCGTGTGCCAGACTACATGCTGAAAGTGTTCTAACAGTCTAAAATTAAACCCTAGGTTGGAAAGAAATGTACCATAATAAGGATAACGTGATGTATGGACAAGTTCGTCTGAACTGGTAAAAATCCTAATGATCTTACCCAGAACAAGATTTAATCTTTAATATAATATGGCAATATTTTAAATAATAACTGGTAATATAGTGTAATTAAACAGGTCTACTGCTCTGGATAATCTAAAGCCTAAAATCTGCACTGATTGTCACTTTTCCTCTGTGCACTTTACTCCTCTGTGCAATAAGCAAACGTTGCTTAGTGTACTATTGTTTACACTTGTTGTTTACACTTGCTTCTCTACATATTTATTGTAACATTTGGGGTACTTTTTTGCCCTCTTTTTTATACTAGAGATTCTATTTATNTCAGCTCCAATATCCAATTAAGCTGAAAGTTCCATATTAAACTCACCTTCTTGTCTCCAGAAGCGGCACAGAGATGCACGGCTGTGCGTCCGTTCAGGCCTCGTGCGTTTGCATCTGCTCCGCGGTGGAGTAGTAACTTCACTCCAGCCTCGCTCTTCAACAGAACCGCAAGTTGCAGGGGACTCATGCCCACGCCCTTCCCCCCCTCCACATCTGCCCCGTTATCCAGCAGAAGCTCCACAATGTCGCCCCAGCCCCCGAAGATGGCCCAGTGAAGAGGAGTCCACTTGTGAAGGTCCTGAGTATCTGGTGAAGCCAGGTGCTGGAGCAGAACTCGAGCCGTGCTCAGGTGACCGTTGGACGCCGCCAGGTGAAGCGGGGTCTGGCCCGAGCAGCTTTTTGCAGAATGTGATGCTCCGTTCCGAAGGAGGAAGTCGGTGGTCTCGGGGTGTCCAGCGCTGCAGGAGCGGTGCAGGGGTGTGTAGTTGAAGTCGTCTTGACTGTTTACCTCCTTCTGGCTCAACTGCAGCAGAAGTTGGGTCAGTCTGAGATGACCTTTGAAGGAGGCATGGTGCACTGCTGTCCAACCATACTGGTTTCTGAAGGTACAGGAAAGCGCAGTCAGCAAAACCTCTGCGTCTAGCTTGAGATGAAAGAAT
>SOMO01000266.1:202290-214470 GCA_028128575.1 Paedocypris carbunculus | reverse complement strand
TATACTGTAATTTAGTCTGTAATTGGTGGCGATAACAGGCTTCTAAAGACAATTTTGGCAGTAAAATGTACACATTTCAAACGGTTTTAAACAATGAATTGAATCTTGATACTCACAGTCACAGTGCGCTCCATGGGGTAAACCTGAAATTGGATTTTTCTGTTTATCCAGTTCGGTGTGGTCAGTAAAAAGTTTCTCCAGGTGAGTAAAGAGTAGAGTCTAGTTCCAGAACTGTGGCCTGCGAGTGTGCACAAACACCCTACTTCGGATAGTTCTAAATCTATTATTAATTGCATGTCAAAAATTCTGCATATTAAAAATTACGTTAACGATTTACTGCCAACCTATAAACCTTCTGTGCCGTGACAACCAAACCATTTGGATAGTTGCTGGACTCAAAAAGAGGCAGAACCACAATTGTCTATTATTTCTCTTCGTTAGCAGTTTTTGGGATGATGAAGCTCAGCCTTGAACGACCAGCAGGTGTCGTGTCTTTGTTGCGTCGTTGAGCTCATCTCCATGGCGACGCTGACACATTTTGAGGACAACTCGCACGCAACGGAAAACCTCACAATGACAGCGCAACACCATTTACTACATAATCACAGACACACACACACACACACACACACACGCACACCCACGCACGCACCCACACNCAACGGAAAACCTCACAATGACAGCGCAACACCATTTACTACATAATCACAGACACACACACACGCACACACACGCACACACACACACACACGCACACCCACGCACGCACCCACACGCGTGCATGAAAGAACGTGCATCCGACGTCACTTCACTGTGTAGCGCTAATAAAAAGAAAATCAAATCGATCTGTTTCCTTTACACAGCATTTGTGTTTATTTTTATTTTTTTATTTAAAATGCATTATTTTTAAGGGATGCTAAAATCAGTTTGCTTTGTATTTTTAAAGATCATTTGTGGAACAGTTGAATGGATAGTAGGGACAACTGCAAGCTTTTGAAGACCTGTAGCTTACACATTCCTTTTGGATAGTCTTATCAATGAAAACGCATTGTTCATCTCACAAACAAACTATATAGTTACGTATGTAACTCCGGTTCCCTGAGAGATGGAACGGATGACACTACCAAACGGGGAACAACGTTTCCTGACAAAACAAGTGAACCAATAGAATGACGCAGTGACAACTGCAACCAATGGCGTCGGAGCACCGCCNTATAAATACAAATACAGTATATGTATGTATATAGCAGTACAATTGAGTGTAAAATGAAACTCTGATTGTAATTCTTTGATGTGATGCAAAATTAAATACTGTACTGTTGAAACCTTGTTGTGCTTTGTCAAAATGACCAACGTTGCATTCCGCTGGTAACAGAAAGCTTTTGCAGTACTGCAGTCACTCTTCACTCTCCAAAACAGATAAAACACATTCTCATGGAGGAGCCACAATTCTAAAGGGAATATAGAAAGAGTATAAACTTAAATATAGCTGCAATAAGCAATGGCGGGGTTTGAGCATTTTAGTTAGTTCATGGTTTTTAATAATCAATGCGAGTGTAATTTATTTCTCAATAATAGATTTTTTTTTTTTTATGTTTTTTTAATGACAGTTTATTGAAAATTGGATCTGACTTTTATATTACTAATATTGTTTTTTTTTTTTAAAGTAAAAAATTATTCCAGTGTGGGTTTACGTTTTCTCTTCCGGCTCAACCCCTAATAATATACATGACAGAATATAATATACGTTAATGTGTTGTAAGTTGTCACCCTATCTGATATCAATTTATTTACTGAAAGAAAATGCATTTGGGCCTTTAAATGGAAGATTTGAGTTTTAATAAAGATGATAAAATGTAAGTGACCTTTTTGGTCTTCTTTCAGCAGCGTTTCTTTGCCTTGATCTGTGAACAATATGATTTGCCTTTATATGTTACGAGCAAAGTGTGAAATAGATGAACTCAATTGCTATTAATATACTGCTATTATTCAATGAAACATACAATTGAGGCTCACAACGACAAGAATGATGGTTGAGATCAGAATGTTGACACCAAGAAGGATCAGTAAAAAGTAGTTTTTTTCTGAAGAGAAAACAAAATAATATGCATAGACTTTTAGACAAATGAAGGTTTTTCACCTATATGTGAGTCTCACCTGAGATCGGCCTATTGATTCTAGGCTTGAGGTTTGCTGCTGGGCGTTGAAGACATTGATAAANGGCTCACAACGACAAGAATGATGGTTGAGATCAGAATGTTGACACCAAGAAGGATCAGTAAAAAGTAGTTTTTTTCTGAAGAGAAAACAAAATAAAATACATAGACTTTTAGACAAATGAAGGTTTTTCACCTATATGTGAGTCTCACCTGAGATCGGCCTATTGATTCTAGGCTTGAGGTTTGCTGCTGGGCGTTGAAGACATTGATAAATATTTTCTGTACGAATGTCGTCTTGGTTATCATTTCTTTCATACCGGTATTCATTTTCAGAAGATGAAATTCTCCGCACAAGCTCCATTGTGTTCTCTTTCAAAAAACTGACACATTACAACGTCTACACAGTATCACTTGCCCAAACTTACCCACAAACCCACAAATTCACGAACTACGTATGTTCTATATGCTCTCTCTCTCTCTCTCTCTCTCTCTCTCTCTCTCTTTCTTTCTCATTCTTCCCCTTTCTCTCTCTCCCTCTCTCTCTCTCTGTCTTGACTCATAACAAACGAGAAGTGGAAAAAAGAAGTGCAATTTGCTAAATGTTAATACAGAAAAGGGAAACATTTTAATAATTGTAAGCTTTATTGTATAGTGCATTTGTGTGAATGAGAAAATATTGTGAAAATACAGTATATTCCAGATCTTTGCTTTTTACTTTGCTTTTCCTTTTGTTCTATTTTTGTCCATAAAAATCTGTGAATATGACACGTATTTTTAAAGAATTGCTATATTTAAATATAATAAAATGTGAAAATGACATGTGTACAGTTGAGGTTTTTTTTTTGTTTGTTTACTTTCAGAAACATGCAATGTTTATAATAATTACAGTTTTTCTCAATCGCTAAGAGACTAAATTCTATTGTCTGAACCAAATTTTCAATTGCTTAAACACACCGGTCAAATCAGTCACTCTTTTGGCAAAACCATAAACACTTTTCACCTGGTTAGACACAACTAGGCAGCACTTTTTCATTGACACAAGTCAACCACAACTAAAGCACTGCAGTCACCGTCTGAACACTACACATCAAAATTGATAACACTTTTCTCTGATGTCGTGAGGGACATAAACATATGTAAAGTAAGCTAGATCAGTGAAAACTGGTTTCTGAGGCTCTACAAAGGATGGAAATCTGAGAAAGAGTGTATGAGAGGAGGATGAGATGTTCAGCAAAAACAAAGATTGGTCATATCTATTGTACAGTATACGTAAATATTTACAACGGTTACTGTATGACTATATGTTCTATGGAGCTGTAAGTCCTGCCCACTTGTAAACTCCACTAGACCTATAGATTGAAAAAATGTCAAAGTAAAAAAATGTGAGAACGTTTACTTTAGCTCCATATACTGCACCACACCACAGTACAAGTAAATATAATTTTCACTACATCACTGTACTGAAATATTGTAATGATTGGTTGGTCGATTTCTAGGATCAGCGTATATTTTTTATAACTTCATGTTCTCGTTTTGGGGAATTGAAGCCTGACACACAGGGGTGTGTGTTCTCTCCGCAGCAAGAGCCTAGTTTTTGATATGGTCCGTGAGAACAAAGCCATAACTGTAAACGAAGTGAAATTCAGTCAAGTCTAAATATCAATATCAATATATATCAAGTCTCAGTGTCAGTCTCTCTGTNCTAGAGCCTGTTCCAGACTCTGGTGCTTCTTCACCATAACCAGTGCACTCTGCTCATCCTATAAAAATAATTAAAACAACATGGAACATTTATCATCATGACAAAGATTAAATAAGATTTCTGTTTTGCAGTTTCTATATCCTTTCCATTCTACACTTTCACTGACCTTTGCCTTTTCTTCTGACATCATATGAAGCTCTTGTTCTCCCATCCAGGCCTCGGCCTCGGCAGCATCTGCATAAAACTGCTGTGCTCGGTTAGCCTCAGCTAGCCTCACGTTTCTCTTCTCCGTCTCAGAAATGATGAGGGCCCACAATTCCCTCAGCTCGGCCAGACGTCCATCAAGAGCATCTTTCCTCTCCATGTCCATCTCTGTCTCCTTCCCTGGAGACATGTTCTTTCCATGAGCATGGATGTCATCAATACGTGGCTGGTGGCCCTGAATCTCCTTTTGAAGAGTCTGAAGAAAAAACATTTGTTTTAGTGTCAAAATATTTCATAGAAATATTATTTATTTCAAAAACCTTTACCTGGTTCTTTTTGATAAGCAGCTGGACACTAGGTAAATCTTTACCATGGTCTACGGATGTGGCGAGGGGCATTCTCTCCTTTATCCACAACTTTAAAACAAAAAATACAAAATAATTAATTGCTGTTTGTGTTTTCTTTTTGCATCATATTTTCANACAACTACCAGAAGATTGAAAATTGACACAGTGAAAAAGTATCAAATTATTTTCAATAACATATATTAAGCAACATATTGTGCACATTTAAACAACAAAAATACGTAACATTTATATATTTTTTATGTGAAATAACGCTTTTTTCGGGATCAACTTTTATTGTTTATGCATTTCTTTAAGCTTGAGACTTTTATTTTGAAGCTCGCTCCACGGACACGACTCTGAAATGATAATGACCTGGTACACCGGAAGTACACGCGTCTTCGACATCGAAGTTGTACCGTTCGTTGCCTTTTTGTTGTTACTTTGTTGCATAATTTCAGTATGATTCATTTTCTTACGCATTAAGTACGAATTCAGTTTATTGACGTAGAGGTTTCAAGACATGGCTGACGTTGTCTTATTTAGGCCCCTTTTGTCCTAAACGTAGATTTAATTTTGGCGGTAATGTTTCAGAGCTCGTTTCGGTCTCTTTTTGAAATGATCGACGAGTCTCTGATTCAATTATTTTCTTGTATTCTTCGATACAACGGTTAAATTAAGGCTGGTCGCGTTTGAAGCTTAATATTTTACAGTAAATTCGGTATCTGCTGTTGTTTTTTTATTTTTCAAAAATGGAAAGTGAACTATACACTGATGTGAGCTCAACTTTCGGAGGAGAATGGGACATGTAAGCACCACACGGTTGAAACGAACTTTGCTCGTGTTCTGTGACTCTTCAGAAACGCCTTTGCCTCTGTTCTTCTGACAGAGGTGCTGTGGGTCTTCTGGATTCTTTCCCGTGTAGCAGATCAGACCAGTTCACATCACAGAGAAACTTCCCAGTAGTGCTGAATCAGTTCGCGGAGAACCAAGACTACAGCATCGATTCACACAGCAATGGGAAGCAGTGCACGTTTGCTCAGGTATTTCTCCCAAAAGCAGCTGTTCCGAAAGTAGAAAAGTGTCTCAAGTTGTGTTTTTCTGCAGGCGACTGAGGAAAGGTCTACCAACACTTCCGAGGACTGGGAATCTTGTATAGTAAGATTTTATAACTTTAAATAAAAGTGTAAAAGCATGTCTATTTTTAATATTTCCAAAAGTTTTATTTGTTTGTTGTTTCATTGTCTTTGTTGCGTGGTAATTTAAATTTACTTGATTACACGATTTAAATTGAAATGTTAGACATTTGACACTAGAAAATATTTTTTTTTTAGTTTACCTTATGTCTTTACATTGTATAAAGTTAACCTAAGCTTTGCAACAGTAGTTTACTTCCATACATACATGCACATAAGTAAACCTAAAATAATAAATATTTAAAAAAAATTATATTCTTAACCTTTCATATTTATAGCATAAAGAATGTGAATTTCATAATCTATTTTTGATTGACCGATGTAGGTTGTACAAATGACATTTACACTTTACTTTTTTGTTTTTTAACAGTTTTTCTTTTCTATTTTTATTTTCTAACATTAAAACGTATCCCTGAAAACACAAAGTAAGTAAAGGGTCCAATTTTTGTTGCAATTATTTTGCAGCGTGCCATGGATGACCTCAGTGTTGGCTTGACCAAAGAGTATGAGGCATTTAAGAAGCAGCAAGCTGGAGAACAGCAGGAACATGATGTCTGTGTTCACAATCTGGAAAAGAAAAAGGAAGAAATAAATCAACAGTATCAGGTTCAGCTCTTTACACCCTAATCGCTTTTGAGATTTACATGAAGTCATTTGAATAGCACGATTTGAGAGTTAATGTCAAGGACTCCCTCTGAATTCATTTTGTTTAAGACCTGTTTAAGCTGAAGGGGATTTCTGAAAAATGTACAATCAGTGTCGGAGAAATTAATAGTCATTGTTTCTGTAGAATTATATTGGAAAAATTGAGTCCCTGCACGTTAAACTGGAGCTGAACAGCAGCAAGACTGCACGGAAAACCTTCCTGGTGAAACAGCAGGAACTCAATGCAGAGAAAGAGCGATTGGAAATGGAGAATGCACGGTACACAAAGCGGAATAGTTCTTTAACCCATCTGATCCCATTTTGAACTGCAGACTTTGCTTGTTTTGCAGGATGGCACAGGAGTTGGAAGACACAGAGAAAAAGTGCAGCATGTTGCTTGAGGAGCAGAGTCAAGAAAAGTAAATACCTAAATCATAAATCACACTCATTCTGAATGGAGATTTTGATCTGAAGTGTGATCATTTTGTAAGGCTGACGTGGGAGCAGGAAATAGCTAACCTGAGGCTAGAGATGGAAACTCTTTGCAGACAAGCCGAGCAGGCCAATCAGACGGCACTTCAAGATGAGGTAGGATGTTAGGAAACTAGTTAAGCTAGTCAAACACTGTTAACTGAGCCGCTGTGTTGTGAGAGCAGATCGCGGCTCTAGAGATGCAGAAACAGCTTGCAGTCTCTCAAGTTGAGGATTGGATTGCTGATGCTGAAAGATATATGAATTTTCTCAGGTATAGTAGGAATTAATGGGGTTTTAATTTCTTTTTGAATCTGACATTCTTCCTGTGGTGTTTGTACTTAATCTGGTCAGACTAAATCCGTCTCAGCACAATTTGAGCCAACTGCACACGTGGGAGCAGAACCTGGCGATGGTTCAGAATGGTCTAGTAGTATTGAGGGTAAGGGCAGGAGGTTACAAGTGAGTGATTAGACTATTTCTAATGGTCACCATCTCTTCCTCAGAACAAGTTTAATGAGAACCATCAGCTCTTGGAGAGGGGTGAGCAGCTGGAGAGTTTGCCTTCGGTTTCACTCCCGTCACTTCCTCCCGTGCCGACAGTGAGTGTTTACTGAGCATTTTTCTTTATCACTAAAGCATTAGCAACTGTAGTCATAGAATGTTATTCAAAATGACCTTCGAATTTTGATGACTCTGCATGGGAGGAAAGAACAGAGGGAATGTTTTGTTCAGCACTGAATGACCTTCAAGTAGTGAAGGTTGTAACAGTTTTCCACATAGTTAAAATGCTTTTTGAATAACCTCGCAATGCCATCCCATTGAATAACCAAAACTTTTGTTTAAATAACAAATCTTAAATACAAACATGCTAGAAATGGCTTTGCTTAATAGCCTGATGACATTCACATAGAATAGAATGCTTTTATTGTCATTGCATCACATGGTTACAACGAAATTAAGAATACTACTGTTTGGTGCATAACATAAGGAAAAGAACACACAAAATAAATAATGTAAGAGAATATACACGTATAATAGAATCTCTAGTATAAAAAGAGGGCAAAAAAAAGTGTCAGCAAGTCTGTTGTTTATTCGTGGTTAACTAAAACCAGGATTTTTTTTTTTTTTATAAATATATTTTTAAAAATGTACTTTAAAAGTACAAGACTCCATAATTTTTGTTGTGATAGGACGCATAACCACAGACTAGTTTTCTTTTTAATTAAATGAGATTATGTATCATACTGCTAAATGACAAATGTTTTGACAGCAAGAAGAAAAACATTTCATTGTTTTTTTAGTCTCAGATTTCAATGGCCTACAGTACAGTGCTTTGTTTGACCACAAATGGTTTAGAACTCAACCATATTTAAGTTCAGAGCATTAGTAAGGTGCTTTTCACAATTTGAAGCGTCTCAAAGCGCACGTGTGAAAATGTAAGAGGACTACTACAACACTAAAACACTACAAAAATCAGTGTGTTTATCAGTTCATTAGCAAAACATTACTAATGTTCATTTTTTTGTTTGTCTTTGAAAGTTGGAGTTGATGACGAATCAAGCTCAGAATCCTGTCTCCAACTTCCATTTCCACAATCCTCGTTCCTCTGCTTCAGCAAGTCTGCCTTCATCAGTGCATCCAAAACCACAGAACACGGCCACAGCCTCTCAAAGATGCACACCACCACTTTCCGCTCCAAACGCACCCTATCTAGCCTCCAGCGCTGCTCCACAGTCCTCACATATACATGCACCAAAGCCTCGCTTCACCCTCCCAACTGCACCTGCAACTCAATTATCCATGCAAACAACCTGCCCACCTCAAATCATATCTCACCGGCCTGTCACACTTCCCACCCAGACCTTACCACAAGCTCACGTAGGCCGACCAGGTGTCTCTGTTTCACCTTCTGTAGCTTCAGAGAGAACATGTGTAGGTTCATTAAATAATCCACCCGGTTATTATCCTCAAGCCCCGGTGGGCTTTTCTCAAACATACCTGCCTGCTCCGGGTTCTCAACCGCTTCCTTCCCATCCTGCACCTGCTGGAAAACTGGACAAGCTGCTGGAGAATCTGGGCTTACATTTTCCTCAATGCTCACGGTATTTGAATCTGCTTCAGTATTTTAATCTTGGTTTTCATGATTTCCAAAACCACTTTTGGGATTTGCTTTGTCCATTAGGGATCAGTTAACTCGTGTGCTTCAGCAAATCAAGAGCGAGCGTGGCACCATGGCTGGCATGACGATTGATGATGTAACCAAGCATGTCGCGCAGAGGCTTGCGCAGAACAGATCGGTGAGCACAACACTCTGTTTTACCATTTATTGTTGTGGTATTGATTAGGTATTTGTCTTCTAGCAGCCTCCTGGTCCTCCTGGTGCCAGGCCTTTTTCTCCCTCTGTAGGTCCAATTCAGCGTCCTGTAGCACAGCCAATGCGGCCCAGTTATCGCCCAGCGGTTCCTCATGTCTTTAATACCAGGCCTCCTCAGGTAATGGCACACTTCTCAACATTTCTAAAACTTTATGAAACCAGAATGTCACATTTTGAATATATTTGCACGGGCTCTGCCTTTTGAGATGGTTCCCAAAGTTCAGAAGTGCGTTTTCTGGGGAAAAAAAACATTGTGTTGTTTGAGTACTTTAACTCTTTGGTGTACAGTCCCAATCTTTATATTAAAGAAATTAGATGTTCAAGGCGGATAAAAAGCATGTATTTGGTTTTTTTTTCCTTCTAATTGCAGTCAACCATTATGGTTCTTAATTTAATTAGCAGGAAAGGGGCGGGTACTTGCTTGATATGAGTGAGAATTTTAGGATATTGGCTGAGTCATGTGACTCCAGTTGAACCATGGATTACAATGTATGATATATGTTGTAGAAAGAAAACACATAGGACTAAATAGTACTTCAATTCTTCCTCATTGAAGAAGACATGGTGACAGGAAATAGTCTATAGTGTTAGGACCGTTCGTCTATATGTTTAGATGATTTCTGATATAGGTTCCGCTTTCTTCTGGTGGAAATGTCTAACCAATAAGTTTAATCAATTAGGTTTGTTTTTGGTGACTTTTTTTGAAGTTTTAAAATGAAAACTAACAGACTTTTCCGTTCTTTGCCTCAGTCATATCAGAAGAAATTCTGCTTGATATGTCAGAATGCTGTGGATGCTGGAAATCAACATAAGACAAACTGCACTCATACGATGCATATAGATGTGAGTGAATACACTCTCGAAAATTAGAGTATAGATACTAGCATGTTATTTTATTTAAGGAGCTTTTTGTGTTCTTAACATAACTGTTTTCTTTATTTCCTTACAGTGTGTTAGTGTTTGGCTCAAAACCAGCAAGAATATCTCCTGTCCTTTCTGCCCATCAAACTAAAAATATTTTTTAACAAAAATTATTCTAAATAATCTATAATTGCATTACATTTTTGTAATTCCACTACATTTTGGTCAATTATAACATTGTTTCTTGTGTAGCCAGAGTATAATCTTTATTAGTTATATCGTTATGTTTGTTCTGGTTTTAACATTTCTGATCTTTGGGATCAGATTTGCTTTTCAGTTTTTATTAATTTCATGTGTTTTTTTTTTTTTTTACTCTGTCATTCACAATGTTTTTTAATATTTTTTTCCAACTTCATAATGCATTGTATTCTAGCAAAATGCAGTAATACAAAGTTAAAATGTCATATTTCTATTATTAAACTGTTTTCTTTTAAAACATTTTTTTTTTCCATTTTTCTTTTAATTTTCCAATGTTTTTTTTCCAAAAGCTAAATCTGCTTTTAGAAGGTAAAACAAATTGTAAAAATATGTTTTAAATCTTAACTATGCCATTACTTTTACACACACACACACACACACACACATAATTAATATAGTTCAAAAATTATTGCTGGTTTTAATGACATTTATTGTTTCAGATTAGAGATTGTATTTCATCTGAACACTGAACATTCAATAGAGAAGCTCACTTATAAAGCGATTGTATAAGTGTCTGTCATTCGTGTGATGGAAGTTAGTGGAACGCTGAGAGGAAACGTTGGCTTTTTTATGCCTGGATGGCCTTGTAGATGGTGTCGTACCACTGTCCAATCTTGACCCTCAGATCATCCATGTAGGGCTCCATGCGTGTCTGCAGGTCTTGGGTGTGTGGTGCAATCTTCTCCCTGGCCTCCTCAACAGCCTTCACCAATTGCTCCTTGTATTCCTCAGCATAAGGAGCTGCCATGGTCCTCAGCTCCTCCAGACTCTCTGTCAGCTTCCCGCGTACGGCCTCAACCATTGGCAAAAGCTTAGACTTGGTCTCCTCAACGTTGGTCTCGATCTTCTGCCTCATCTCATCAACCAGTGGCTGAAGCTTGGCACGCATCTGCTCGGCACTTTCACGGTTCTGGGTCATATACTCCTGAAAGAGCGGCTCCAGCTTCTCCCGGTACTCATCCATGTGCTTCTGCAGAACCTGGTGCAGCTCGGCGCGGTGGGGCTCCAGCTTGGTGCGGAGGTCTTCCACGTCGGTCATGACGCGCTCACGCAGCTGCTTGGTGGTGTCCAGAAACTGCTTGGAGAAGGTTTCGGCGTACGGGCTCAAGGACTGGGAGGTGGAATGGGCGTAGTCCTGCAGTTGGGTCAGGCTTTCGGAAAGTTTCACCCTGTGTGCAGAATTAGAAGATGAAAACGTGTCCAACCACAGACGTGTCTTGGATCTTACTTGTAGTGCTCGTATTCGGTTCCATCCAGGTGTTCCAGAGCCTTCTGGGCCTGTTCCTTGACCTGGTTCAGGTACACGGAGGCTGCTGCCTTGTAGTGCTCCAGCTGGGACGGAGCATCGGCCTGCAGAAAACGGGCCTGGGAACCTGAGGAGAACCATGGTGGCGTTCAGAAACATCGAAAAGCGTATAGCTGGGTCAACTTCTTCACGGCATAAAGAGAATTATATTCCATAGGATGAAGAACATTGGACCTACCCACGGCCAGGAGGAGAGTCAGTGCAAGCGCCAGGAATTTCATGGTTAAGCCCTGAAAAACAGATTCATTTACTGTTAAACACCAAAAGTTGAGCAAGTAGAATTGCCTTTTTCTTCAAACATGTTTCATCAAAGTTGTGAAGATTTGAGCTCTTACCTGAGTGTTGGTGCTCTGAATGTTCGAGACCGAACTGCTGCGTTTATGGGTTTATATAGGGCAGGAACAATGTGTTGGAACTGGAACCTTGTCTCCCGACACATCAAGGGTTCAAAGTGCAGGTAAGACAAAGTATAACAGATAGCTTTAATCTCCTAAATACACATTTTTTAATTTAAGCTTGTTTTTTTTAAATCAGAATCAGTTTTAATGGTTTTTTGTTCCCTCTTATTACAAATAAAAATCAAAAATAGAAGTATAAAATACACAGAATATGAATTAGACCATATGTAAAGCTAAATAAAATATTTTATTCATTTTA
>SOMO01000266.1:150222-189079 GCA_028128575.1 Paedocypris carbunculus | reverse complement strand
ATTCTGATGTTCTTGTACATAAGACGTTCTCTATTAGTACATTTGAACAGAAGCTGAATTGTGATAAAGCCCATACGAACAAACTGAGAATCTTTACTCATGATAGCAAATCACTTCAAAAACATTTTTCAGTGCAGTGTTTGGGATTGTTACTATAAAGAGCCTGACGACGTGGATGCGGATATGATACGCTGTTTCCTGTAACTATAGATCTCTCACGTCTCATTGGTCGCTATTTTTTGGCTAGTCATTATCTTTGCAAGTCACACAGCTGTGTAAACTCAGCACTCTCACACACTCGAGTCATCAGAACTCGGCCCAGGTGTGTGTGAACCATCTCCTCAGACTAGTGTGTGAACCATCGCCTCAGACTAGTCAACGCTTCCGATGTGCATCTGATCCAATGAAACGGTCCTTCTTATCTGTAACCCTGATATTCATCAACTAAGGAAAGAATTGATAAAAGATTGTGTGTCACCTCAGGTGTGTGTTGTGTTCGTGCTTTGGAGATGTCAACTGGTAAGATTCCATCTCTGGAGGCCGTCAATGGCAGCACGGTTCTTCTGCCCTGCACCTATGCCAGCTGCATTGGAATTAAGGACCTCTACTTCAAGTGGGAATTCAATGATAATGGCACTATGCAAAAGGTAAAAACTGTTTCTTAAAAATAAAAAAATCAACGCAGCTTATCATCCTAGCACAGAATAAAAAACCAAAGCACATTTATGTTTTTTATTATTTTAATGACGCCCTTTCATTTTCAAAAACCATTTCTGGGTCCCTGGGAGTTGAAGCCAATCCCAGACTGGAGGCAGGACACATGCACACTGAATTGATAGCCAACCAATCACAGAGCAGGACACACAGTCACACTCATTAGCTATTAAACAGTCTACAATGTATGTTTTTGGGTTGTGGGAGGAAACCGGAGACCTGGAGGAAACACGCAAGCAATGTGACGCTATGCTAAATTTCAATGTTAGGGAATTTATCAAAAATAATCAAATTAATACATTTGAATAACAATTAGTCACTGAATACAAACCACGTATTGTTAAATTCTTATTCACAGTTTAACATGAACGATGGATTTATTGATGCATTTTTGATGACTGTTTGTTTTCTTAGATTGTTGATGCAGTGATTCCTCTGGATTTTGTCGAGCCCAGTAAAGTTAACGTTTACCATGAAAGGGTGGAGTATTTTGGCTCTAGTAAATTAAATAACGTGTCCATCCTGCTTTGGAACGTAACGTTTGAGGATGCTGGAGTCTACACCTGCTTCGGGAAAAATCCCAAAGAGAAGGGCAGGAATCACAGCGCTATTTTCACTCTTTATGTAGTGGAGGAACGTAAGTTTTGTGGAGAAACAATTGATATTCATGTCGAGTCATTTATTCGTTGTTTTTTACTTATCTGCTGTTTCTCTCTGATATATTTTTGGACGCCAGTGAAGGTGGTTGATAATACACTGACCATCATCATAGCCTCCTGTGTTGGTGGATTTATTGCTCTGCTAATGACGTTCATGCTTCTAAAGAACTTAACCCTCTTCATTCTGGCAAAAATGGAGGAAAAAAAGTAAGTCCTTGTTTCTCTTGTTTGTGAAAGAGAATTCTCTCTCACCTTCTCAATGAAATACCTCCATTTACATGTTCTTTCTCTTCATTTTCAGTAAGGAGTGCCTTGTAACCTCCTCAGGGATTGATAACACAGAAAATGGTTTATCTGGCTCCAAATCTACACCAAAGAAAACATGAGTGTCCAACCAAAAGGTCAACAAGTGCATGTGAATATACAGCCATCCAGCCGTGCCCTTGTTCTTTACCACATCCATGTTATACACATGCAATACTCGCTTTGTGTAACACACACGCTTCGGGTCAGAGCTCAGAAGAATTTCAGTTTAACTTTATTTGGAATTTTTGATGGAAAAAATAAGAATTGTTGAGTTCGGACAATACAAGTTTTTTTTTTTTTTATGAATGAATTTAAGAGGTTTATCACTTATGCACAGCATCATGCACTTTAATGTGGGCTTATTTTTTTATGTATTTTTTTTTTTTTCAAACAATGCAATAGACCTCGAAATCGAAGCACCTTGAGCGTTTATATATTTGAGGTGTAGGATGAAAACGTATTCAACATGTAAAGGGTTAAAAGACGTCAAAATCATGACCATTTTAAACAGATTGAGATTACTTCCAGTTTTGATGGAACAAAACTGTGTTGCGCAGACAGTTTTGCCGGAACCTCATTACTGTTTTTGCTTGAAAATGAAACACTGGTGCCTGTTAATGCTTCTTTCATCACTATTTGGTCATGATGACAATTTCTGGAGGACAAAAATAAAATGTATAGACATTTCCTGCAAAATAGCAAAAGTCGCAGCTAGTAAAAACATGCTAATGAATGTTTCTTGACAATCCGTAGAACTCGGTATCGCTTGGGTGAAACCCTAACTAGAACTGAAAACGCTACTTCAAATATTTGCCAGTGCAATAGCATGACTTAATGAACAATAACTTTAGGAACAACTGTAAAATTGCTGACTATAAAAATTTAACATGCTTTTTATATAAATCGTAAAGTAAGATCGTATTATACTTTATTAATATTCGCTACAGCTTTGAAACTCAAAATAGCTCCTTTGCTTTCAAAGAAAGATTGAAAGGCCAAAAGTGACCAAGAAGATAAATATTTCAAGGGGGCAAAAATTATTTAAATAATAACATCCTGTGGTCTGTGTTTTCACTACTTGATACGGGAATGTTGTTGTTACTAAAGGCTAAGTTTAAAGGCAATATTAATCCATTGAATGTAGAGTAATACCAAATAAATAAAAAGAAAACAGACAGGGACTGATTTCAAACAAAGCTGATTGTTTTTGTCGTAGAATAAAAAAGGTTCACTGCTGTAAAAAGAAAGACACAATGCAACAATATCTGAATGATCATGATCCGACTTAACATCCAGTTTAAAATAATTCATTACATGATGCAAACTGTTTTATAAAAGTTGCTTAGGATTTATTAATTGTCATCTGAGATTCTGTCTGAGGCAATCCATAATATCACTGCTTTGTTCGCCACACTACATTTAGCTTTGTCTTATATCAGAAGGAAAGCAGGTTCCACTGTATTTGAACCTACAACCTTTGGAAACAAGTCCAACTTCTAATCATTAGCCCACAATAGCTCAATTGTGTACACAGGAATTATTCTGTTTTTTTTTTTTTTTAAAAAATATAAAAAATAAAGTACTCAACACTTTACAATATAAAGCCCAGAGGTACAGTACATATGATGTTGAAGTGTGATGAAAAACAATCCGTAAAAAAACGTCAAAATATTTTAGAATGTTATCAGGCTGTAACCTTGACAGACTGAATTACTGGTCTGATAACATCTCTTCCTAGATGAAATAATCCCATTTTAAGTGCCAAAGTATTCTATAAAGTTAAATGGCAATTTTTTTCTCAAACTGTAACTTTAACTTGAAAATGTTTTTTTTTTTTTTTTTTTAAACTTTGCTTCTTTATAGTTCAACCTTAAAAATGAGAATGTATGTCTCTTTGAATGTGTATGAGAGTGATCTGTCGTTTTAATGTCTGGTTCTTAGATTCTAGGACTTTTTCCCCCCTTTTATTAATCCTTTTTGTAGTAGGACTCACAATGACAAAAACCAAAAGTGGAGACACTGTTGGCTCAGTATGAGAGCTGAAACCGGAAAAGGACTTAAACAGCTTAATAAGTATCTGTAAAGCAATACACTCAGAAGATAAAGCTTTTTACAGCCTTGATTCATATGAACCAATCATATATTTAGCAAAGATGTTTTAAAGCACTTCTCTTATGCAATCAAGATTGAGGAAAAAAATGCATTACTGCATATTTATTCACACAATGTTTATGTATAATCTAAGCAATTCAAAGTTTGAAAGAGTGGACATTTCTCAGGTTGTCTAGTAAAAGGCTCTGGTGGATTTATAGATTTTATTTATCAATATCAACAACCTTAGAGCTTTTTTAAATTTACCTGACTGGCTAACTTCCTAACATATCAGTTCTGGATGACTTGTTAGTCAGACTTGGCCGAACGGAAATGTGACTCCAGGATTGTTAACGTGAGATAACAAGTAAATAATCAGGAAATGGGAAATTGAATTCAAATGAATGTTTCTTGCTGAGGTGCCTTGTCAGTTTTTGTAAAGGGAATTTGTGACATATCATGCAAGTCTACAAGCAATGAAAATCAAGCAAACAACCTGCAGCTAAACCATTTTGAAGAGCATCTTCTGGTGCAAGAACATGGAGAAAAGCCTTCTAAAGTGCAAGGGCTTAGACATTTTTTAGTGAATGACACGAAACCGATTAGCAGTTTAAAATCATGAAATCTTTGTTTGACATCAGTTCTGTCAAATAAATTTGTCGTATTGACATTGTATATTTCTTTTGTAAGACCAATAAAAAGGTGTTTTTTTCCTTAAAGGAAACTCAATTTGCCATGTGTTTTATTCAATACATGAAGCAGTGTTATATTTATTTCCTTTAGTTATACAATCATCTTTTTAAAACATTCATCTTTAATACACTTACATTAAAACATAGCTTAGTTTGTTTATCACATTGTCATGCATTGCAAAGAAAGATTCAAATTAAATAAGACATTAAAATATACATTTTGGAATCTAATCTAGGTCCATTAGTGAAGTGGCATTAATATTTTTTGGTCGACTTCAGTCTTGATGTTAAAATCACCGTCCATGGAGTACGTTCTCACTGATGCGTCTAAATGTAACAAATGATTAATTAAAAATACAAATGTCCTTTATTTTGAAACATACCTCCATTACAGTATAAATCCAGTCCAGAAAATATCCAACATCAGTGTAAACTCCAGGTTTTCCTTCCCTTGCACAGCCCACTCCCCAACTCACTATACCCAGTAGTTGCCATCGAGAAGACTGGTACACAAGCGGACCTCCACTGTCCCCCTGAAACGGGAACAATTATACACAGTCATCTATAAATTAATATAATTTCATTAATCTATCATCTGAACCACTTTCATTGGGTTCACTTTCAAGCCAATCCCAGCAACTTTGGGCCTTAAATTGATTGCCAACCAATCACAGAGCAGGACACACTCACACCTATGGGCAAATATCCAAAACTTTGGAAAAGAGGAAAGAAAACAGGACATACAAGCACAACACACGTCACCTTTTTTTCCATAATTTTTTCAGGAATACCTGACAAGCATCGACTTTGCCTTCAAGAAATCCAGCGCAAATCATTCTGGGAGTAATTGCACCGCCATAAATGGACGGACTGGAACATTCGGATCGGTTAAAAAGTGGCACTGAAGCCTTTTGTAATACTGAGGGCATCTCACCTGTTGAACAAAAGTAAAAGGAGGTTTCAACAAAATGCAGATGCTTGATTCTGAACGTAAACATTTATCCAGGACGCCAGGAAAACTCTTACCCTTCTCCTTCAGCAAACCCCACCCGGTCACCACAAGCATGTCCCGCACGGGGAGCTGCAGGGGAGGCAGGCAAACCGGCAAGATGAAGTCTATAGATATAAAGAATAACAAATAACTCCAAGAAAAACAATCACTTCAATTAAAACGTTCAATTAAATCAATAACATTCAAACGATTGTGTTCAGTGAGATCAATAACAAGGTGAGTGTGTCCTTCAAAAGTCCTCTGTGTATTTCTTCAGTGATCAATATAATCAAACACCAAGCCTAAATGCAAAAGAGTAAAATGGAAAGGTAGAGAAATGCTAGAGTACGGTATAATGGTTTCTTTCAGACAGCTTGAGTAAAAGTAGGGATACCTTACTGTAAAAATTATTCTTACAAGTTACCAATTCCATGAAGACTTGAGTAAATGTCGTAAAGAATCCAAAACTTAAGTGTTTTACTTGAGTATGTATTGTACTGAATATAGGCTCAAAAAACACCAATAAAATGTGATAAACTAGAAATTATGACATTTTATATAACCTAATAAAGAAATGAAACACCTCAAAGTTTCAAAATGGTAGAACAAAATAGATTAGCAGTAGAGTCAAGTTACTTCAGTACAAGCAGAAATCAAAACAGATTTTTTTTTTTTTTTTTTAAGATTTACTCAAGTACTTTGGCTTCTTACACATGGCTTCAGAGTAGTCTGTATAAACACCACATGTGGGCATTCGTAACAAAAGTAGATCAATTACCCCCAGTTGAGACAGGCCGGGCCAGTTTTAGCATGGCGATGTCGTAGTCATTGGTCTTGGCATTGTAGTCTTTATGCAAAAAGATCATTCCCACCGAGGCGCCCCTGACACCCACCACCTCTGTCTGACCCAAAACCACCGTCCAGCTCAGCTCTCGTGTTCGTCTGAAAAGATGATTCGTCCAGTATTAGAACACTCATACACACTATGGATTACGCATCTAAATCAGTTGTATAGGTTTCTTTATCTGCTTTCGACCATAATGAGACTGACCTATAGAAGCAGTGAGCAGCTGACACAACCCAGCTCCTGGACAGCAAGGAACCTCCACACACGTGGCCCTGGTTCCACTGGAGACTCGCCTGCCATGGCCAATGCTTGATCTCGGTGGCCACCCCACCAACGATACGGTCTTCTCCCATCACCACTCCACAATCTGCACAGCCATGTAAACTCCACCAAACTGCCCTCATTCCACGAAATTCTATGGTCTTATTTAAATAATTCAAATTATTTCATTCGGTTATGTCAAGTAAAACACTCACCCGAGCAAGACAAAGACACAACGGAGAGCGAGGCACATGTGTCACTGTGAAAGACCTTAAAATCGGTAATTGACCCAAACATGACAAAAACTCCATTTCCCAGAGTGCACTTCACCTAACAATGAGGAAACTCTGGATGTTGTTTTGTGTGGAGTTGGTGCCGACCGTAGCGAACGCGCTCATGGGGTTGAAAAGAAGCGCCTTCAGGGGGACTCGCACAATTCTCGGGCTCCTGGAGAACAAACCAGAAAAAGATTGAGGGTCATTGTCTGGATCAACAACTACTGTGTCATAGTGCGGACCACTTACAGCGTATAGCCCAGTTGTTGACAGGTTATTTGAGTGTGTTTTGTCCTCCAGTTATCAGCACACACTGTTCTCCACCCACCCTTATTCACATACACCTGCAGGACCTGCCGTTCCCCCACCAGCCGCACTGTGGATTAAACAAGCTCAACGCCGCACAGCAACTTCACAGCTCTTTAAATCATCTCAAATGCACGCGCTCACCTGGATAAGTGCCATTGATCTGCAGCTTGGATGCACACGTGCTCTCGTCCTCCCCACCCGCACAGTCATCCTTGCCATCACACGCTTTCTCCATCGGAATAAACTTCAGAGATCCATAGCAGAAGAAAAAATTCATATTCACCACCTGAATAGCTGGAGGAAAGAAGTGTAGGTCAGATATGGCTTGAGCATGAAGACCCAGCACAAGATGGTCTTACTGTAGTAAAGGCCCACTATCAAGGTGGTCAGTAGAATTATACTACAGCATACGATGATAACTCGCAGTTTCAGGGCTCTGTTCTCATCCGTCTGTAGTGTGCTTAACTCTCGCCTTCCTCTCAGTTGTGGGGCCATGAGAAATGAAGGCTGGGAGACAAAACATTATGAAACCGGACCAGTGGATTAAATCATCTATTTTCTAGGCTGTTCTCACCGTATAACTGCCTAATTGCAGACGAATATGACAAACAAGTTGAGTATTTTTAAAAACCTTCCAGAGTTCAGCTAAATCATTGGTTACGGGTTTCAGTATCGGCTCCCTGTGGATTCTGGGATACCGGTTCAGTTCGATTAAAAGTTTTCCGATTAACACCTTCACTCAGCTGATCTTCATTACGCCATTGTCGAGTAATTGAAATCTAATTGGTTTGATTATGCATTGAATTCAGGCTTGAACCAATCTACCGCTTAACTTAAACGACATATCGAGTTCAAGCAATTATAAAGAGTGTTTCACTACGTCATTGTGCATTATATTGTTAAAGAAAGCTTTTTAAATCAGCTTTTATTGCTCCATTATTGCCACACCTTTAGACTCATGTGAATTTCTGTCAGAAACACAGTATATGTGACTCAATGGACTTGACAATCTCACTCATTTCACTTTACTTTACTCTTAAATATTCTAAAAGTTTTTATATAAGATTCTTTGTTGGGAAAGTTTTTAGTTTTTTGCTGTATATGCCATTCACAGGTTGAAGTATGGAGATGGCATTTTCAAATATACTTTTAAATCTGTTCTTTGCTGTTATATGAGTTATGTGGATTCAAACCTAATCGTGTGGAAGTGCAACGGAAAAAGACAATGGCATCAAATAAGTGCATTTCTTTTATCTCGTTCTTTGTTTTCGTTTACCCTGAAAGCGGTTCTTGGAAAATTGTGTTCATGATGGATAGAGTTTCTCTGGGTTGTTGGTAAGAAACCTGGATTGAAAGGGGTGCTTGTAAAACCAGTTGAACAAGAGAGAGAGAGAGAGAGAGAGGGAGGGAAAGAGACATAAGGCAGGAGTGTTTTCTCTCAGTGGTGTGGTATTATTTTAACTGTGCCATAAGTAGGTGCATGATTTAATAAAATCATCGCTGAAGTAAAGGTAGACTTCATCTCTTCAACTTTATCAAACTATTATCTATGGAGCACAGACAGGTATGTGAGGATTTTCAGGATGTGAGGGTTTTGAGTTATTCTTGAATGATTATGCTGAAGAATGTACATTCAATGACTGTAATGTGGTAATTTTGGGAATGTAAAGTGTAAATCCTTTTTTAAGAAATACTTGTTTTCAGAATAAATGTTGTATTGGCTGTTGAATTCAAGATGACGTTCAATAATTACAGAAAAGGATCAGTGATTTTAAAAATGTAGATTGGTATTTTGTGAGTGATGTCTGTAAATAAGACGCGACTACAGATTATCAATTATTTACATCTTAAACGTTTTAACGTTATATTATTCTACCTTTTACTGTAAGAAGAGTTTATCCCTAATCTTGATGAGCAGTGTTCAATTTAAATAGCTTTTTTAATCTAACCTATAGTAGTTTATTAGGTTTTAGTGATTGGATATAGTAGCTCATTGATTCAGAACTGATACACTATTGGTTGTACAAAATTTGTGTGCTGGCTGTTTTAAGTTCTTTATTTACATAAGTCACTGATATTAATATTTAAAAATGTTTTAATACTGAAGACCATAAGAAGAAAAACAAAGTGTGTGAAATGTAGAGCTTCTTTCTCCTTAAATTAGTTAATTATTCTTCAATTTGTGGGGTGAAATTTTCACAAAGTAATAATGAGAGTTGACCGAAATTCCCACAATTTTGTATTCTTTTGTATTTCCTTGTTCGTTTTGTTCATTCAGACTGAAGAGCCTCCATCATATGAATCAGTGGTGAAGCAGAACACATCTCCACCTCCGTATCCGAGTCTTCAAGCACTGCCAACCCGAATCCAACCGTATTACATACCTCAGACAATTCCCCACACACCTTATGTAGTACAGACAGGTTCTGTTGCGAGTATTTATAATTATACTTCACTAAATCATTATACGACTGTTACTGTTTTCTCAATAAAACCGATCTTGTTTCTTCTTATAGTCCCAGCAGAAATCAGGCAGGTTCCTCCTCGTAGGAGCAAAAGCTGTCGCTATGGAGGGTCCAGTGCCTATACGTTAATAGTGGTGTTGATTATAATAGGTGTCTGGTTAGGAGGTAAGCAGGCATATACTGTCTATTCTTACAAAGTATACCAGTACAGTGATTAAACAATGTATTCTCAGGAAAAGCACTGATATCTTAAAATGCTGTAAAAAATGCTGTGTTGAATATTACATTGAGTAAATTTTGGTTCTTAACAAATATACGGCTCAATAAAACAGAAACTGTTTTTGTAGTGGCCTAATGGTTAGAGAGCTGGTCTAGTGGGTTTAAATCCTTGAACAATTTGTCTGGAATTCAGTGTGTGTTATCAAAAATTATTTGTCTCTCCTCTACAGTTCATTATGGACAGTCGCTATGGGGTGTCTCAGAAAAAGACAATAAAACAGACGTGTGCCCCCCTTCTGCTGTCGTCTGTGATGGGATAAGAGACTGTCCTGAAGGCAGCGATGAATCTTCTTGTGGTCAGTGTTGATCAAGCACATTCACAAAGTGTTTATTCATTTCAGCCTTTCTTGCTCTCATCGAATCACTTTATTCTTTCATCCTTATAGTACGTTTTGGAGAAGAAAATGAACTGCAGGTCATGACCTCTAAGGCTGAAAGTTTCCTTCCAGTTTGTGCGCATGGCTGGAACAAAAATCTAGCCGATCAAACATGCCAACAACTTGGATTTAGAGAGTTAGTTCTACTAGACATTTACAAACTTAATTATAAATGTTTGTTCTTAATAAAGCGTGTGTGTTTGCTTTCTAGGAGTTATGAAGATGGGGTCCTGACAACAAACTCATCAATATTTCTAAACGTGTTTGGCCGATTTTCAAACACAATCCAGGGGAGCGGTAATATCAGGTAGCAAGTTTTTGGCTAACAAACAAGCTTTAAATAAGCTAAACATGTCGACGAAATCCTGTCAATAACATCTACTGTACACCAACCTCGAGCGTTCAACAGCACCTTATCCATTTTAATTTATAAAATATTATTATTAGCTAATGCACAGCATAAGAGAAAATTAGAAATGATAGCAGACATTCTGTTGATGATGTTTGTGAGTGTTTGTCTTGATTGTAGTGCTTCCTGTCCTGGTCAGCAGACTGTGTCTCTGTGGTGCAGTGGTGAGCGCTAAAGCTACTCCAATGATAGAAAGTGTGATCTGTGACCAACACTCCCCCTGCTGTTTCATCTTCCAGACTGTGGAACGCCGTCTCTCTCCACCAGGATTATAGGAGGAACCGGAGCTGCTGATGGTCAGTGGCCGTGGCAGGCCAGTCTGCATTTCAATGATCACCCTACATGTGGAGGAAGTCTAGTGGCTCCAGACTTTGTTATTACGGCTGCTCACTGCTTCCCCAAGTCAGTATCTGGTGGCTATAAGTGATAAAAATGTTTTAATTATTCGATATTTAAAAAAAATTCAATCATTTTTTTAGAGAATCTCCTAGCACTCTTTTGCCAAACAATTGGCATGTGTACATTGGCATCGTGTCCCAGCACCAGCTTCCCAATCCTCATCATGTCAAGCAAATTATAGTAAATGAAAATTATGACCCAGATACCAAAAACAACGACATCGCCATACTAAAACTCACCGGCCCAGCGAGTGAGTCACTACACACTATTACACAAAATGTACTCCTTGTACATTGCTTAAACTTAATAGATGCAAATCCCAGTTTAATTTCGATTATAACCAGCTTTGTGTTGTCAAAGTTAACATACACCCAGTCTGCCTGCCTGTGTTTGGCCAAGCGTTTTCCTCTTCATCCCAGTGCTGGACCACTGGTTTTGGAGTTACCAGAGAAGGAAGTGGTGAGCGTGTCTTACAGTTTGAGACGATTTAAATCTAACACCAGCGTTTTTATATATAAGGGACTTATTTCTGTTTGCAGAGAGTGGTTCTGTTTATCTGATGGAGATCGCCATAAACTTGATCGACTCTGCTGTGTGCAACCAACCTGCGGTGTACGATGGACTCATCACCGAGACCATGCAGTGCGCTGGAGACCTGAGAGGAGGAAAAGACACATGCCAGGTCTTTCCCGCGCACAAATACTGCCACACTTTGGTGCAGCTTAAATCTGCAGCTTGCTTATTCTGCACTTTTTACTGTTTGATTTCTTTTTTGTTTTACACTTATTTTATTTTTCGTTCTTTAGGGGGACAGTGGAGGTCCGCTGGTGTGTAAGGATGGAGATCGATGGTATCTTACAGGCGTAACAAGTTGGGGAGATGGATGTGGAAAGAAGAACCGTCCAGGTGTTTACAGCAATGTAAGTCACCTTACGACGTGGATCCAAGGCAGAATGCAGGTAAATCTATACACACACACACATACACACAAACCACAATTTTGCTTCTCATTTTTTCCTTCTCCGTTTTATTTCATTTACAGCAAAATCGACCATAAACTACGGAGTGCCTTTGATTATTTTAGTTTGAAAAGATTTCCCAGATTATAAAAACTATTTTAGTTGTTGATTTGTCGTTTTTATTTACGATATTTAAAAATATTAGGTGCTTTTTGTGTGTAATTTTACATGCATTTTACATGCTTACATGCAGAAATGTATCTTTGATTTTTCTAAATCTGTCTTTAATTATAATAGATTATAAACAAACCAAAACACACTCATAGACGTCTGTGATATATTATTCAAACATATTGTTTTAGTTATTTTACAGATACATGAATACATTTAGTTATTCAGATGATCTAACATTAATGTAGCATTGAATAATTGGTCAAAAACAAACAAAAGGGATGCTAATAAAATGTATACTATACATACTAAATGTGTATACTAAAAAAACTGGTAAAGAATAACTCTTGTGCTTATTTTATATCTACCATCTGATTAAAGTGTGGAAAAATTAGTAGTGGTTTCCAGTTTCACATAAAATGACTCCAAGAGGCAACAAGGTTTACTACAGATTCCTTTTTAACCGTATAGTCTTTTCATAATAAATTAGTTATGCATTTGTCCTACACGTTTTATGCGTTCCTCAAAGGAAAACGAGATTAATCCTTAACCACTCAGTGAGATAGAACTAACAGATAAATGAAAGCAGCCAGGAATTAAGAAGCAAACCTTTTACATTTTCAGACAAACAAACATAAATTCATAATATTATTTAAAAATGTAACTCTTACCATTAAAGCCGAGTTATCTTCATTTGTTATTACCCTTCATCTACCCTGCAGTCAATGTTATCTCGTTCTTGTGGTCAATTCTTTTCTGAAAGAGCCTTATTGACCTTGTCAAGCGATTGCAAGGTCACATCCGCCATTCAATGGTTGGATATTAATGAGAAATGACCCAGAGTCATGTACGTGTTGTTAAGTTTACTGGATAAGGCCGGTTCGAAAGACAAGTTTGAAGGTTATTAATTGCTAAACACAACACTGCCTCCACCCAGTAACGTTCTGGGAGACTTGTGCTTCATCAGTAACAACTTAAGAGTCTAAGGAGCTCCTGGCAAAAACTCAAACTCCATTATCTATACTTTGTATACATATATAAAAGTTTGGAAAAGTTTGGAGCACTCAACGGACCTGAACTCTACCAAAAATGGGATTAGGTAAGTTTTTAGCATTGTAATCTGCAATTTTTTTTTCCCATTCTGCCATATTGCTAGAATTAATGATTTAATTTTTTGACATAGAAAATTCAGACAGTGATTTCACTTATGGTAAGATTTTCAGCTGTACACACACTTCTATTTTAATTGTGGCTGTAAAACTATACTAATCCCTTAAATATTTCTTGTCAGATTATGAGTTCATTAGAAGAGGTGGACTAATATTTGCAGCTGTTTTATTCTGTTTGGGCATTGCTATCATATTCGGTGAGTCTTGGCATTTTATCTGATATTCATGCAATCTGCTTAAACGTTTACTACTTAATAAATGACAAGTGTTCTAATTTTCTGGCAGGCAAAAAGCTCAGCTGTGGAAACAAGGCAGCTAAGTAATGCAGACAAAAATCCAAATTTATATATAGGTAGATGTTTGGTATGCCAATGTAATTTTGTGTTTCTGTTTTCTTGATAGAGTTGAAGACAATGGTGAATTGTAAACCACCACTCACGTAAAACAGATTACAAGAAAGCCAACTTTGTAGAAAATGCTTAGCATGTTGAGTTAATACCGCCAATGTTTGACAGCAAGCGTAATGCTTCAGGCCGCCGAGTTACTGCTTTTAAGGGCTTTTGAATGTCAATTTTCACAAAAGTAATGTTTTATTCATGACCGTTCCATTCCTTTCTGTAGAACGTCCAACAAAAGCATGAGAGAGACATGTCAGTTGGATTGCTTCACATACTAGGAGACATGAAGACTAGATGCATCTTTTGAGGCCGTAAAATTGCCCAATTAATAAATAAAACGATACATACCAGTGTATGCTGTGTTCAGCAGTAACGTAGCCCTTTACTAAGTGCAACAATGATTAAATAAGGTGTCCATTAAACGCAAACTGCAGTTTGTTAAAATGCCATGCGTTTCATTTTCAACACTGTGCAATAAAAAGGAAATATGTCAATGTGTAACTATTTGTGTGTTTCCTGTATTTTTTTTTCTAGAGGTGTATATTTTCCTACGGTATAATATCACAATTATGTGCGACATCATCCATCTTTCCCCTTCAGTGAGCAACGCCTCGCCTTCAGGTTGCGCTCCTCTCTGCGGCCGCGCGGGGGCGCACGTGCTCGACACTTCTAATTGGCTCAGCGCTGTGCTGTTGTCCATGCGCCACTGGGCGAGTCTCGGCTGTCTCCGTAACCCTCTTTTATCCTCAAAAAAGGAGAGCGAAAGAGGGCAGCCGCGGAGTTGTTTCGGGCGAAGGGGCCGCCATTATCGCGCGGCTTTAGATCCACTTTCACTCGTAGGCACAGTGGCGTTCTTTAAACCGTGGAGGGAAAAAAAATCCACGCGCGGCCCAGTCTGCATGTGATTCGGCTGAGAAGCTGGATGTCGGGTCTCAGTGTTCGGGCATCGCGCACGGTGAAATCACCATTTTACGGTCAAAACAAAGGCTCTCGTAACTGAGCGAATTCCGCGTGTGGAGAAAATTAAATCACGGCCGCTTCTTCTACGACAGCAACCGGCCTCCACTAACGGACATTTCTTTGTGTGGAAGTGTTTTAACCGACGGCGGGTTTCTGGCCGAGCGCGAGATCAGTAAGTTGCGACAGACAAAAACACCCGTTGGCAACTCCAAGGCTGTCAAAGCGCCATCTAAGCGCCGCTGGAGGATCTGGATGCCCCCCGCTCTTTGTTTTGCGCTCCATCGGCCGCTTCAGAACTCGCTCCGGCTGGCCTGGTCGAGGAAGGGATCGGGGAGGACGGATAAAGGTTCTGGTGAGTCTGCGTGATTTTTGCTCCCGTGCTCCTTCAGCGGCTGCAGGAATTAGCGGCGAGCTAACGTACGTGTTCACAAATGTGCCGGTTAAATGCATAAACCTCACGTCGAGAAGTTGCGAGAGGGACGTTCTGGGCTTGTGGACGCGAAATGCGCTGTCTATTGTGCGGCTGCGCCTTGTTTGCGCGACACGGATGTTTCTTTATGTGTCTTCTACGCTATAACGTCTCGCCGTCTCACAAACTCGCTGTTCTCGGCCTTTGATAGAGTGTTCAGTCATCACACATCTTCTCTCGCTCCCGTGGAAGGCTGGAGGAGTTTGGAGGAGGACTTGGAGGAAACGGTTGGGTAGCTTAGCTTAGCGTAATTTTATAACGGCACACTGGTTCATCCACAGTGTTGCGGCACCACATGTGAAGATGGGCAGGAGCTTAGGAAGCATCCCTATTGTGTGTGGCACACAAACCTGTGATTTTATTCAAGAAACCTTCTCTAAGGGGTTTCTTGAAGATCGCACTGTGTCTTTTTCTGTTTCTGTCTTTTCATGCAGATTTGGACACATATCGCAAGCTCTGACAGTGAGCAGATCAATGAGCTGCAGCAAATTCCAGTTTCTTTTTGATGATTTATTTCACACTCTCCATGACCTTTTAGACACAAATAAGCCCTTACCTGCTGCTGGTTTACCTGACCCAGCTGACGAGTGACCAGTGTCTGTAGTTCAGGTTTCAAGAGTCAGGACTGAACCGAACTGCATCTGGCAAGCTTTTTGTATTTCATGTTTTTCTTTTATAAATGACTTTGTGATTAATTGTTCATTATCTTAGATTATACAGACTACATTTGCAATAAAATTATAGGTTCTGTGTTTTTCAAAACTTGTTTGCGTGTGTCCCACAACATTTCTGTTACACTTGAAATATGACAACGAATTGTGCTAAACTGCTTTATCCAAAGAAAATGTTTACACCATGAAAATGTCAGAACCGCACATTACAATCACACAGCATTACAAAGATCATCTCTTTTGAGATCAACTTTTTGATGATGTGAAAAAAAAAATAATAAATAATAGACGTTTATTTAGGCGTTTCACAAAAATGTTAAATTTGTAACCCTTTGGTCATTTTTGAGTGAACACAACTGCTTTCCGAGTTTAGTGTTACTGGGTAGAAATGTTTCTATATTTTTTGTTCAAGTAATTGACTACGGTAAAGTAAAGATATTGATTTTCCACTAATGGGACACAAAACACCTCAACTTAAAATGCATGAAATTTAGTTGTCATTTGAAATGTATCAATCAATGTTTGCTGTTTTTGATCAACTGTATTTAAGTGAGATTTGTTTTCTACTTCAGTAAAACATTATAAAAGTGAAATAAAATTCAGACAATAGGTTGTAAAAAAAATAAAAAAGTAATAATTTCAACAAAAATGTTATTGGGAATTATTCAAAGTACTAATATTATTGGTGGGTTTTTTTTCGATTTCTTTTTTAGGTTTGCTACAAATCCTGAAGATTTCTCGATCTGAAGAAGACAAAACGGAATTGCACATTGAACCATAAACATTTCACTGACTTGCACATTTAATGGAACTTGTCTAAATTCTTCGAAAAAAGTTTCCCATTGTCAACCTTTGGAGTAAGACAAGATGAATGTCAGCATACGGTAATGATGGCTAAAAAGCAAGAAGCCCGGATGCCTATATACAACCTTGTTGTTGTTGGCCTGTCGGGAACTGAAAAGGAAAAGGGGCAATGTGGAGTTGGCAAATCCTGCCTCTGTAATCGCTTTGTGCGTCCGAGTGCAGATGATTTTCATCTTGATCATACTTCTGTCTTAAGTACCAGTGACTTTGGAGGACGAGTTGTCAACAATGACCATTTTCTCTTCTGGGGAGAAGTGGGGCGGATGTTGGAAGATGGTGCAGACTGCAGGATGCATGTGGTTGAGCAGACAGAGTTCATCGATGACCAGACGTTTCAGCCCCATCGCAGTACAGCCTTGCAGCCCTACATCAAAAGAGCCGCATCCACCAAACTCGCCTCGGCTGAAAAGCTCATGTACTTCTGCACTGATCAACTAGGCTTGGAACAAGACTTTGAACAGAAGCAAATGCCGGAAGGCAAGTTGCAGGTGGATGGCTTTCTGCTTTGCATTGATGTCAGTCGAGGAATGAACCGCAACTTTGATGACCAAATGAAGTTTGTCACCAACTTGTACAATCACTTGAGCAAGACGAAAAAGCCCATAGTGCTGGTTCTCACAAAGTGTGATGAGGGTGTAGAGCGTTACATCAAGGATTCTCATACTTTTGCCATTACAAAAAAAAATTTGCAGGTGGTTGAAACCTCTGCACGGTCCAACGTAAATGTTGACTTGGCTTTTCTTACTTTGATACAGCAGCTTGATAAAGGAAGAGGAAAGACTAAGATCATACCTTACTTTGAGGCTCTAAAGCATCAGAGTCAGCTCATTGCATCTGCAAAAGATCGCTATGAGTGGTTGGTAAACCATATTGTTAAGAATCACAATGAAACATGGCCTAACATCAGTCGAAGAATGCAGACATCGCCCGAGTATAAGGAGTATGTGTTCTTCGAAGGTACGAGCAAGGCCAAGAAGTTGTTCCAGCAACATATACATAGGCTAAAGCAGGAGCACATTGAAAGACGTCGCAAAGCATATTTGGCTGCTCTTCCTCTCGCCTTGAACACTTTAGTGTCTGAGTTGGATGAAATTGAACATTTGAGCTGGTCTGGCGTCCAGAAGGTCCTTGAGTCTAAAAAAGATTTCAATCACTGGTTTGTGGTATTGGACGATGCACCTTGGGAGGACACGCCACATCTTGACAATATGGAGGACGAGCGCATCCCCTTTGATGTGTTGGACACAACGGCTGCAGAAATAATATTTGACGCACATCTTGAACACTTACGCAATGAGTGCAAGCGTGCCCAAATGCGCCATGAGTTCAAGACCAAATTAGCTTCGTCGCCTTTCGTTACCCCAGGAAAGCCCTGGGAAGAGGCTCGCAGCTTTATCATGAATGAAGATTTCTACCAGTGGCTGGAGGAACCAGAATACCTGGACATTTATAATCGCCATCAAAAGGCAATTATCGATCGGGCAAAAGAGGATTTTCAAGAGCTGCTTCTGGAGTATTCCGAACTGTTCTATGAACTTGAAGTGGACGCTAAACCTAGTAAAGAAAAGATGGGAGCAATTCAAGAGGTTTTGGGCGAGGAACAAAGATTCAAGGCACTGCAAAAGCTGCATGCGGAAAGGGACGCTTTGGTATTGAAACACATCCATTTCGTCTATCACCCTACGAAAGAAACATGCCCTAATTGCCCTCACTGTGTTGACAACAAAATTGAGCAAATTCTAGCTTTATGCTTCCCTGAACAATATCCTGCTTTCGGAAAGTCTCCTTTGGCTGATGGAAAGATGGACAGAATAAATCTGGTCATACTGGGCAAAGATGGCCTAGCGCGAGAATTGGCAAATGAGATACGAGCATTGTGTACTAACGATGATCATTACGTGCTTGAAGGTAGAACTTATGAACTTGTACTCCGGCCCATTGAGGGCAATGTCAGACTTCCTGTTAATTCATTTCATACAGCCACGTTCACACCCCATGGGTGCCTGTGCTTGTATAACTCTAAAGAGTCTCTGTCATATGTTGTAGAAAGTATTGAGAAGTTGCGTGATTCCACACTTGGCAGAAGGGAGAACCATATGGCTCAACTTCCCCTCTCACTTCTGTTAGTTACCAGAAGAGGTGTTGGAGGACTGGGAGACATTGGAGGAGACACTGCTCAGACGTTAATCTCACAGGGTCAACAAGTTGCCTTGAAATTGCAATGCAGCTATCTTGAACCTGTGTCTCCAGGAACAGGTTTTTGTCGAAATGTGAACGAAAGGCAGATCAACCAGGTCCTAAAGGCTCTTCTTGAAATAAAAAGAACTTCTACGTTTCATAGTAGTTCTCCACCTGCTCCTCCACTGCCACCATGCATTAGAGAAGTGCAGCATGACCACAACCCAGAGGCTGAATTGCGCATCATTATGTGCTTAATGTGTGGCGACACCTACAATATTGACCAGCTTCTTGCACCATTCCTGCATCCTCAGTATTGCAGACCAACCTCAATCCAGTCCGTCGGCACAACAGTTCTGCTAGAGCAAACAATTGTTGGTCACAAGCATACAATCGAGCTTTCTCTAATGTCATATCACTCTGCCTTTGCCACACGTAAGAGCCGATTGGCACATGGCTACATTGCGGTGTACTCGGCTTGCCGTAAGGCTTCCTTCGAAACCCTGTGTGCCTTTTTGTGTGAAGTTCAAGATATTATTCCGGTTCAACTGCTCGCAGTGGGGGAAACTCAGACTGAGATCCTGGACTATGAGATTGCACAGGAGTTGTTAGTTCAGGGTGAAGAACTTGCTCATGAAATTGAGGGACGATATTGCAATATTGTCTCTGGCCCTGGTGGAGTGGTTGAAGGAATTCAAAAACTTGACATCATGGAAACGTTTTTCACTGAGGTATTGGAGAAGAAAATAATGGTTGAAGCCAGTCACATGTATGAAAATGTTCCAGAGGCCAGTAACACGGAGAATGTGTACTCGCCACACTGTGGTTCCCCAAGCCCTGTCACAATGCTGTTGGATTCCGAGGAAGATATGGAGGCTTCCCCACCTTACCATGATGGTACACTTGCCCATCACGGGGGGTTTAAACTTCCTGACATTGACTCAGCTGACACTTTTTCTTTGATTTCTGACCTTAGCAGCTTTGAAAACAAGCTCAACAACAAAGTCCCCCCACAAGTGAGACCCAAGCCAAGTGTTACATTTGACCTCAGAAAACCAAGTTTTAACCCTTATGTTGATATCAGCCATAGACGCTCTCTTACATCCAATGTAACCTGGCCTATAGGAGGAGATTTCGATCCATCAGACTATGCCGAACCAGTAGATTCTGTATCTAAACCACGTCCCAGCTACGAGGACAGCATATACTCTGTGCCACATGACAGCACACAAGGCAAAATCATCACCATTCGCAATTCCAACAGAATGCACTCCAATGGAGGAGGCAATGGTTCGGACAGCGAGGGAGATGGCAACTCATTGGAGAGGCGTCGCAAGTTCTCCGCAGCAAGAGTCAAGCCACGACTCTACCGGGACAGATCCAAACGTTTAGGAAAGTTCAGCAGTTTCCGTACCAGCTTTTCTATAGGTAGTGACGAAGAGATCGGAACACTTTCCAGGTCGAAAGAGGAGGATGTTTCCGTTCTGAAGGGAGACATACTGAATGAGGAAGGAGAAGATCCCAAAAAGAGGAACATACTGAAAAGTCTTCGTAGACCAGGCAAAGTAAGATTTTTTTTGGTGTAGTCATTTGTTTCATTAACATGCCACAACAAAAATGTACAACAATAGATTATTTGTCTTCTTATCTTGACAGAAAACCAGACCAAAGCCTCGACAGTCCATTTCTAAGCCTTTGGAGAGTACCTACTTTGGAGTTCCTCTTGTGAATGTGGTTTCCCCTGAACGACCCATTCCAATATTCATTGACAAGTGTATTCGATATATTGAAGCAACAGGTACATACGGATCCAAGTTTGTCACATGACTTTCTCGTTGTTGTACATTTGCCATGGGCATCCTTAACCATTTGAAGTTTAACTTTAACGTTACCTGCAACATACATTGGGTTAATTCTTCCTTGGTGTTAATTTAATGTCAAGTAGATTCAAGAAACAAAGTAAATGCTAACTTGTGCCTCAAAAATAACTTAATTTATCATTTTTGGATAATGATCTCTGATTTGAATCTCTCGCAGGGCTGACCACTGAAGGTATATACAGAGTAAGTGGGAACAAGGCAGAGATAGAGAGCGTGCAAAGGCAGTTTGAGCAAGGTAAGCACAGGTGGATTTACATTGCATTGGACACTCCATGCATTGGAGTATGAATATGCATGAAAGATGTTGCTTTACCAATTATTTAACATGCTTGTCAGAGTGCAGCATTCCCAACGTACTCTACGTCTATAAATAGTTGGTTTCTTCTTGCAGACCACAATCTGGACCTAGTGGAGAAGGACTTCACTGTGAACACCGTTGCTGGGGCATTGAAAAGCTTCTTCTCCGAGCTGCCTGATCCTCTGGTTCCTTACAGCTCCCAGGTGGAGCTTATTGAGGCTTTTAGTAAGTTTTCACTTTCTTAATGCATATGTAAACTTTAATACAGAAATCAATCTGCTTTGACTGTAAAGATAATGCTGAATATTTTCCTGTTCTCAGAAATTAATGATCGCGAACACCGGCTTCACACCATGAAAGACGTGCTAAGGCGATTCCCCAGGGAGAATTTTGATGTTTTTAAACACGTAACGAGCCATTTAAACAAGTAAGTGGAAAGCGCTGCGTGAAATGAAACCGGGAAAGGTCAAATGTAATTTTTTTTTTCTCTACCCAACTTTTAGGGTTAGCCAGTGGAATAAAGTAAACCTAATGACCAGTGAAAATCTTTCCATCTGCTTCTGGCCCACGCTAATGCGACCAGACTTCACCTCGATGGACGCCCTGACAGCAACACGGACCTATCAGACAATCATTGAGATGTTCATCCATCAGTGTGCGTTCTTCTTTTACAACCAGGCTCCTGCTGAGTCACCCACAGGCCTCTACGGAGCTCCAGGACCAATGGTGCCCTCTGCATTACCACCGTCCCCCACTGCTGCCCCGTCTTACTGCCCCTTGACGCCACATTTCACCCCCCTTTTGCAGTCACCCCCACACTCTCCTCCACAGAGCCCCCACGCGACCCCCGCTGAACCCCAAACACTGTGAGACAGGGAACACGCGGCCCACGGTTATTTAGCGCCCAGAGTGGACACACTTCAATGCATGAACAAAACATTTAACTGCACACACATATCAAAATGCCCAAATTCATGTAGCTTGTTTAGGTCAGTGTTGTAGGTGAACATTGTGCTGAGCTTTGCATACTTGAAATCGGGAAAGAAGACGATTGCTTCAGAAGAACAGAGTTTGGTTTCTAACCGAGTCGTTTTCTGTCCCAAACACCCAGATTTAAAGTCATTGTCACCGACCCCAAGCCTCCATGAACGCTTCACTTCAGCTGTCAGCACTTCCTACATAAGCTTTTCTAAAAAAGATGCCAGTGTAATTGAATAGATATCTGAAATAAGAATACAAAGAATTTTGAAGGACATTGAAGGATTTTTGTCTTCCTTTCTTTTAGTAGGAGTTGTTTTCGTTGGTTTTACAATAGGTTTCTCTCTCTTTGGGTTTTCTTTACTTGTCTGTCTGCCTGTAATGGAGAATGTCCTGTCAGAAAAGCCAGGAAAAACCTGCTCATCACATGTAGTGAGAAAAACGGAACATTAATTTGAGTCTGATCGCTGAATCCCTTGGGCGGCAAACGTGCTCAAACTTGTATTCTGAAGTCCTTCCATTGCTTTCTGTCCTTGGCCTCTGTGTTTGGCCAATGACTTTCGAAATCATTTCTGCTGAGATAATTGTACCATGGATTTTGTGGATGTTGTCTTCACTCCGTGTTAGTTGTTGGCTCATAAATGTAGCTACCTGTGCCCTGAATCCTGGTTCTTCGGTGCCACTTGATTTTAGTGATGGCACTTCCTGATTGTGAAGGTTTGGACTCAAGCAAGCAAGTTCCTCGTCAGGTTTTGATGCCCAGTCTGAATTGTATTTTGTTCATATTCTAAAGCACTTTTTATCGATCAACTGCAACACTGAATTATTGGTTAAACATTTGCCACTGTGTAACTTGCTACAAGTTCACTGAACTTTTCAAAGGGACTGTTGGGTTGGTTGGACACAAAACAGCTTTGAACTTCACTTCGTTCTTCTTTTTTTCCTCTGAGGTGGTTTTTATCAGATGTGGAGTTTTTTTTGTCCCTGATGTACTTTAACTGACCTGAAGTAATTTTTCACCGTCATGTCGTGGAGATAGAGCGGCACGACAGGTTTCCATTTTGCTGTCTGTTTCTTTCTTCTACATTTTCTGGACAAATCTATGATGTGCATAAATACAGTGGTTCATTGTGTGTTGATTGTATGTAGATTGCTGTTTTCCCCCCTCTCAAACCACTAAGCTTCTTATGCGCAGGAAATGATTCCTGGACATACTTTGCCTGAAATGTCACTTCCTGTTTCTATCCAGCCAAGGTAGAAAAGCTGAAGTACCAAAGTAGTGGCTGAAAAAGGTTGAACAGCAGTTGTAAATATTTTACAGACTGTGTTGGAGACAACTCAAATACTTGACGCATTGCCAATTTGGCAAATCTTTGTTGAACTGAAGATGCTTTCATTTGTTTTCCTTTGTAAGTTCATGTATTTGCTGCTTTTCTGCCCGGTGGAGCAAATCTGAAATTCTCCCAGTTGTACTTGAAGGCGTCTTTTTTGTTTGGCTTCACATTCGCTTTCAAGCCACTGAATTTGAAACTTGTCGATGGATTCCACGGTCCATATAGAACGAAGAACTGAAGCCAGTCAAGCAAGACACGATTTGATGTGTTCTTATACTTTTTGTTTTTCTGCTGCGATGGATGGAAGCGTCTGCCAAAAGAAGAAACGTCCAGACAAAGACTTGGTTGTAATTTTCACGCAAAATCATTGACGAATAAAACCAGTTTATTCGCAGTAGGTCGATGGAACTGACCAAGCCACGCGGCGCTTCACCAGACTACCTGTTTATTATTGAGATGAAGTGAACTTAAGCTATAGAATCTCTCAAGTTGGAGACAAACTTACCTGGGGTAAATGTGAAAGTTGCGAGAAATCTTGTATATCACTTTAAATCTGTATAAATGAATACGTAATTGAGGTCAAACCTGTATAGTCTATTCCATCGGTTTTGTTGAGCGCATCTTACCGTCAGCTCAGCATTGTTTGAGATTCTCTGGATCCTGGGTCAGACATGTACGTTTTCCCATGTTCTTATTAGTTGGGGTTTTTTTTTCTTTTTTTTTGCACATGAATGTTTCGCTTTAGAGATTCAGCTGGTCTACGCATGAAACTGTCCAGTGAACGGTAAAGCAAGTTTTACTCGGAACATCCACAAAGTGATTGGAATAAATAGGAATTGTCCGCTCAGCTATTTTTTCGAGGGCAGATGTCATTTTGGAGTGTGAAGTCTGTTATTTTATTTTTTATTTTTTTACTAGCCTCACCTACCAACCTTATCTCTGCCCCTTCCTGGTGCCTTTAGTTTCTTAATTAGTGAAGCTGCACTTTCTCTTACAAATAAATGGCTCTTTTTTTCATGCTGTCAAGACATTTCTTAAACCGAAAAAAGTATTTGGGGAAGGCGTGAGAGATAAGGCTGACAGTGTGGCTGCGTCATGCTCCTCGATTTGTATTTCAATAAGGAAAATACAGCCTTTAGGCTGAACATGATTGAAACTGGTTTCTTTCTATGAACACGAGTCTCTTGGTTCTTTCAATGTTTTTGAAATGGTGTTAGGCTAGAATAATTGCATGCGTGATAAACTCTTGAGAGGGAGGAATTTTTCTGGTTACAGTATTTCAGAAAACGAATGATTAAAGTATGTATTTAAATATGGGCGCAAAAAAAGCAAAGTGATCCTGTGTTATAGATGCTCAGGAGGGATTCAATAACCGCAAACAATAAATCAATTTTGTTACATGAAAGTATTTTGTACCTTTTTTGTCTCGTTTCCATGTTTTTAAAGTGCAGTTAATGGGATTTTACACAAATTAAACCCTGAAAATGTATGGATTTTGAAATCGACAGTGATGTTGACAGCTATTTGCAGATATTAAATGTTCAACAGAAACCTTTGTATGTATTTAATATCAATACTAAAAAGTAATAAAGATGATAAACACTTTATGGTTAAATGTAATATAGTTAAAGTGTTTTTCTTAAAAAATGAGCATTACAGCTGATAGCTGCCGACAACAAACAGATGGAAAAGTCACCGAGTGACGGGCGACGCTCGGGATCTTCAGTTGCAGTAGTTCTGCAGCTCAAAGATGGTGCAGGGTTTGTGACAGCACTGCTCCACAATGCCTCGTTTCCTTATCAGCTCGGCGTGATCTTCAAATGCACTGTCAGCCAACTCGTTTTCCTGACCAGGTTTAGGAGGAAGGAAACCTGGAGACATTATGACAGAGAACAGTGCGATTATACATTGTTACTCGCGTATATTAGGCCAAACACATTTTTTTTTTCTGGAAATGTCAGCAGTTTTAGTTTTTGTCCAGCTATGAATGTTAATGAGAATTTTTTCTTAACTCACTTTATCCAAACGACCACCAAAGACAATTTAATTTAGCTGTATGTCTTGCACAAATATGTTTTATTCACTGTACAGACCTAGTGTGATGGTTTTACCTTTACATGCAGGTTACATTACATGTAAAATCATATTCTCAGTGTCTGATAAACATGATAAACGTTGTAACTTTGAGGAACTTCCACAATAAAATATGAATAAAACTAGGAATTGAAAATAATTAAAATAGGTTCTGTAAACTCTGACAATGGAATTTGAACAGCCTCGAGATTGTGGCATTATCTATTAGAATAATTACCTGGTATTGAATATGGAGAAATGTACGTAGTCTTGCATGATGGGTTGTTTTATATAAATCATTCAAAACTATAATTCAAAACACTGTCTTGAAAAAATTGTCTTATAAGTCCATTGGTCAATTTATTGCATCGCTATACGTTTTATCCGCTACTGTTGCTTTAATTAATGTATCACTGAGATGAAATTACTATATATGTACATGCGTGTATTGTTTTGAAAAGCGTTTTCTGTGTGTCTGTGTGTTGAATTTGTTTTTTTACTATAGTGTGACATACAAATTAGGTTCAAAGGTTTAACATGAATCGTACCCAGAAGTGGATTCACATCTCTCTTGGGGTTGTAGAAGAAGCCTGTCGGGCCACAGACCAGGTAAAGAGCCTCGACCAGGTGAGATCCACACAGGTGCTGCGGGGCCGCTACATTAGCATTAGCACTGGACGCTGCTAACAGAACCAGCAGAGCACCAGTCTGGAGCCACACTGCCATGGTTACGCTGAAAGTAAGAAGTCTGTCAGTACAGAGATAAGAATAAGAATCAGACCAAACAATGATAGTAGTTTAATCTAAACGCTGATTTGGTAGGTTGTTGTGTGTCTTTCAGGCGACAGAGCAACGTCTACAAATTGATGAACTAGGAGTTCACAAGACAGAAAACTACAGATTTTTTTATTTTTATTTTAAAAACCAAAGGTCACAAGGTCAATTTCAGAAAACTGAAACTTTTGAATTAAAGTGTTTGGCATTCACTTCATACTGGAATCTAATCTGAACAAAGAAATACAAATCCTGAAATTGTGTATTTTCTCAAAAAGAACTAATTCTTCTCCATCTAATTCTAACAGCTCTGTCTTCTCCTTAAGACTCAATACGCCTATTTACCCCAATTTTAGGCTTAACAAGTTCTACTTATAAATCTGAAGCACATTTCAATTGTGGGTTGAGAAGTTATTTCTTACCTCTTCTGAAGCCAAGAGTAAGGAATCGACAGGGCGAAGGTAGACGTGAGGATGGGACACACAGCGTTCCCTTCTCCCTTTTATATCCAGATGAGAGGCATCGTGTTTGGACAATTTCGGACGTTTTTTCCTGATTCGTCGGAAAACTTCTCTTGTGCGTGTAACTACTAACACCATTAAGTGACTATTCAATCACTCACACCACATTAGCTGCGTTTACCTTCCCAATTCACATTAACTGCTGGGCTGTTTGACACTCACAGAAGCCCAAGAACACAAGGACGTGTCCATCTCGAGTTGTTTTGGGTTGTTGAGCATGTACGTGTGACAGATGGATCTGCCTGAGGACTTGTGGGTAATAAGTAACGGCAGGTGACATCTGCTGTGTTTTATCAGCAGATCTCATCTCCAGATCTGTCTCCTGGTTCCTCACCTGGAAAACATTGGATTAATGTAACAGGAGTTCTCATTAGCGAAGGTGGTGACGTGTCTACTGATGGAAGCCTTGCAATTCATTTTGTCAACTTGACATAATGTTTATGTCTTAGCATTATGTCAAAATGTTTTTGTGTCTTAGTATAGCCTTATGACGAAAACATTTATGTCTTAGTATAGTCTTATAACAAAATATTTTTATGCGTTGGTATTGCCTTATGACAAATGTTTTTTATGTCTTTGTATTGCTTTATAGCCGTATGGGTTAGTATAGCCTTATGACAATTTTTTTTAGCTCTTAGTATTGTTTTATGTCTAAGTATTGCATTATGTCTAAGTATAGCCTTGTGATTTAGTATTGACTTCTGACAAATGTTTGAGCTCTTAGTATTGCCCTATGTCTTAGTATTATTGCCTTATGACAAACAAAAAGTATGACTTAGTATATAGCCTTATGACACATTTTTATGGCCTAGTATGTAGTTATGACAAACTTTTTTATGTCTTAGTATAGTCTTATGACAATATTTTTTTATGTCTTAGTATTGCCTTATGCCTTATGTTAAACCTTTTTTATATCTTAGTATTGCTTTATGTCTTGGTAAAGCCTTTACAATGTTTTTTATGTATTTAGTTGCCTTATGGCAATTTTTTTTCATCTGTTAGCATGACTTTGCCTTTTGTATTTCACTATGAACAGCTTTTCCTATTTTTTTTATTTATTATTTATTTATTTATATATAATTTTGCATTGCCTGCATTTGTGGTCCAGTGGTAGGGAATTGGGCTTTGTGTTGGACCTTATCGTGAGAAATGTTTTATGTCTTAGTATAGCCTTGTGACAAAAAAAAAAAAAATGAATGTCTTAGTATTGTATCCTGACAAATTTCTTTTTACATTTTATGCATTAGTATTGTCTGCAGTTGTGGAAATTGGACTATGTGTCCGAGAGGTTTCTAGTTCATTTATGTCTTAGTATATTTTTAAAACATTTTTTTTTACGTTTTAGTATAGCCTGTAGCTGTGGTTCAGTTGTAGGGAATTAGACTTTGTTTCTGAGAGGTTGCAGTTGAAATCCCCCTACTGATGGCTCTGCCTCATGTCTTAGTATAGCCTTACAACAAAACAATTTTTGTGTCTTAGTTTAGCCTTGTGACAATTTTTAGCTTTTAGTAATTCCTTATGTCTTAGTATAGCCATATGTCAAATTTGTACTGTCTTAGTATAGCTTTATGACAATTGATTTACCTCTCGGTATTGCCTCATGGATTTTTTTTTTCTGGCAATAGCCTTGACAAAATTGTGGCTTTACATGACACTGGTACTAAGGTACTAAGAGGCCCAAAGAATATTGCTGTCATCGGTTAGAGGCAAAATCTAATTTGAATTGTGTTACTTTTATGCATTAACTAGTAAATATAGGCAGCACGGTGAGTACAGAAATGAACCAAGCAGGAGACAAATGGAGTTACCGGTAGTATGTTTAAAACAAAGACTGTTACAAAGTTCTATAAGGGAATAAACTATTGGTTTTTGTGATTTGAAACATTTTAGTTCTAATTTAATCACTAGGTAAAAAAAAAAAAAAAAAAAAAAAAAGACCAAACGTCAACATAATCAGGGTTGTAAACAACACAAAGGGACCATATCCCCGTATTATTAAATCAAACAAATTCTATACATTCGATTTATGCAAAAAAATATACAAAGAAACATTCTGTATATACATACCAGTATATACATAAAACAATTATTTAACAAAACATTAAAAAAACAGTGTTCATTTACAGAATAGCATTTATTTGAGATCAGTCAATTATAGTGTTCTATAAGACATGCAGCCTTGAAATTCTGATGGAAGTATAAAATAGCAAGAAATTACCTTGTAATACAAACACACTAAAACAGTAAGACAGGCATTACTGTGGCAAACATTTGAATTATTTAAATTACTGCAATTTACTTTACAAAACACAAATTGTTTCTGAAATAATGGCAGTATTAATTATTAAGAATACTGAAGATCTGATAATTTACTGAGAACTGTACATGTATTTGCATCATACAATGATTTGCATTTTGGTTAGCATGATAAGCGCTAACATGTTAAAGTTAGTAGTCAGCATTCTTAAAGTACCAAACATGCACAAACAATTACACATTCTTCCAATAAACTCAACTAATTCACTTGACATCTGTAAACCTAACTTGATTGTATATCTTAAAAAAACAATTTTTTACTTTTTGAAAGACATCATAGTCTTTTCTTACTGTAAAGAAAATGATTAGAATTTTTTGGTCCAGCATTTCTTAACTTAAAAAAAAAAAAAAAGACTATGAATTTTCTTACTGTAAAAAAAGTCGCTCAACCGTACCAAAGACAACGAGTGGAAACCCCGTGATTGAGTGTGGCACAGTCTTACTTAATATTTACAATAATTAAAAACCGCGTCAATGTTTGTCCATCACAAGCTTCAGTAGTGCAGCTGTACTCAACACATGTAAACAATACAGCTCTGGACTGGAGTTACCTGCTGGACACAGACGTTCAAGTAGAAAACACAGAGGATAAAAGCCACTAAGACGTCAGACCACTCTCTGTCTCACGTCATTCACACAGCTGCGACAGTCTTCAACTGGTTTCCCATCATTCAGCAGACCGGACGACACTTCTAGAATAGAAGAAATGAGCAGAGATATTTAACTCTTCCTGATATATTGCATCCTTTTTACTGTAATAAAATCGTTTTCCTGTACTGTATCTGAAGGTCCTCAACTTTCTTAAATGTGTCATTTTATCAATACATACTTTTTAAATAATATTTGTTTCATTTATTCAAAATTTTTGTTCTATCAACTCGGTTTTTATTTTTCTTATTCCTCGACAATAATTAAATGAAATTTTTGCTTTACAATTAATGGAGCAATTTAGCATTTTTATTTTACAGTATTTACACAAGTGTGATAAAATACCATATGTGACCAAAAAAATTATTTTTTTTTTTTTTAAAAGGAAATATTTTTTTATTATGGTTGGATTCCAGTTTTTATTGTATTTACTTCATTTTTATCCTCACTCGAGTTTCTTTTCCTAGCCCTTGCCACCTTACAAAAACCGCCATTTAAAGCTTTATGGTTAATGTTTCTATTCTGCCGTTTTATGACTGTGGAGCTTTTAAAGCTTAAAATGTTAAATCAGAATAAAATATCTCCACAATAGCTGAACTTACCCTTTAATTCCAAACTCACTGGAAGACTCTTTCCATCCACTTTCAGAGCTTGTTGGCCATCCATCCTGTCAGTCCTCACTTGTCCTAAAGACTGAAGAAGACACATGACGTCCAGCTCTGCTTCGTTGTCCTCCGACAGCAGCTCCAAGACCTGCCGACACATAATCCAGAATTTATCAAACACTTTCACTAAACTTCATCATTTCAGCAGAAGACAAAGACACAGACCTGTAAGCATTTGTAGCTCTTAAGTTCACTCAAGTTCTCCTCTAAGAAGAGAAGATAGATCGTGAGGTCGTCAAAGTGCCGAGCTTTGGCCTGCAAATCCAGCGCGTGGCCAAAAGCAGGAAGAAGGCGGTACGGGCGGAGGAACTGAGCACGCAGGTTCTGATGAGTGGGCTGTAAACCAGCGTAGACCACAGCAGGAACCAACAGTACGTACACCACCAGATTAATGCAACTCAGCAGCTGAAAAACACCCACAGCCACCAGCTTGCACTGCACTGCGCTCGGGACTTCACTGTCATTCACCAGGATGCCTTGGTTCAAGAGAAGGAGAAAAAAAAAAAACATGGATGAGAAACAAACATGTGGAGAGCTAATCCAGCCACAAGATGGACTTTTAAGCAGAACCAAGAAAAATAATTCCAATTTGAAGAGTCTTGTTTTTTCCACAAACTAATCCAGTGTTGGGATTTACGTTAACATTCTTTGAAATAAATTGTTTATAAATTGTTTTTATTAATTTTTTTATAAATTAATAAAAAAAAAAACAATACAGGTGATTTAAACTCATTTTTAAATGTAATTTCTTTAATTTCATAATAAAAGTTTTATCAACGATGTGTTCTTTTAAAATCAGGAAGATAAGTTTAGACCTTCAACATCTAGCCTTCACACACTAGAATCTACAAATAGGATTAAAGAAGCAAGGAATGTAAGTCTTATCTGTAGTGTACACACACACACAAACCTGTGCGCAAGTTACAGGCAAACTGGTCGCTAGGTGAGACCCAAAAGATGTAGTAGGTCAGATAAAAGCAGGCCAGTAGTAATGTGAGGAGCGTTAAAACGCGACAGAGAAGATATTTGGCAGCCAATGCCCATGAAGAACGCTTGGTCTTTAGGTACTGCTCCACCAAAGGGTATTTAAAACAACCTTCACTCGCTTCAAGACCACTGAGAAGGACAAAAAAAAGAAGAGAGAGGATTTAGGGTTAGAAATGTGATTCATGAAATAAAACAGCAGTAACAAAAGCACAGAGTAGCTTGATGACATTAAATTATATTAATAATGCATGTACGTTAGTCACTTTGCAGTTTTACTTCATTCATAGTGGATGAGTTTAATGCAAAGAAATGCATGTTCATGGAACCTTCGTAGCTCTTCTGGAGTGTCCCTGGACGTGCGGTTCTTAGCAAGGCGAATGGCACGATTGTAACACCGGTCAAGTTCTTCCATGATAAAGCTGAGGTCAGAGGACAGTGAAGGGGCGGCCGTGAAACGCCAGAACAAAGAAGGAATATACATGAGGATGGCGACCAGCAGAAGAATATATGGAAAGAACTGCAAAATGGAAGAATAAGAGAAAACCATCCACTTCAGGACTTTGAACCGCATCAAATGCTTGCATTGACCAGGGCAGTACCTTGTGCAGAAGCAGGGGGGCGCTGTCAGCTCTGCTCTCCCTGGGGTGACGCTCCACTGCTGCCCAGCAGAAGGAATCTACATATGCAGCTTGTCTCCATGAGAAGTTATTAGGAGGGAAACAAGTTATCTGTGTACCTGAGGGAGAGAGTACGCCATTTTATTGAATGTTGTACTATGACAATAAACGTAATTCATAAAAAACATCAATTTTTTTTTACTAAAATGCACATTTGTGTCTAAAAGCATGGCATAACATGAGTATACTGTATCTTACTTTGAACATATCAACTGTAATACTTACTGTAGATATCTAAGAATAACTGAGAAAACGGCTTATAACAATTTTCTAAAATTGTGAAAATAATAATAATAAAATATATATTTTTTTTTTTTTAAAACAGAAAGCGTAGAGTTTTGTGTGGAGATGTTTTTGAGTAAATTTGGGTCTTCTGAACCTTTACAGTCCATTCACCGGACAGGAGCAACATTAACATCTCAATGATCCATAAAGACAGGATAAGAAGAGCACGTGCAAAACATTGAAAACAGTTCCTCATTGGTGATTTAGTTTTATGGACATGAAAATGTCTTGTGAATTTGCTGAGTAATTGAAATGAAAGGTTTCGCTTAGATAATTTACAAAACGCGCTCGTCGATATAAAATGTATAGATAGTCGAATAAACACTACTTACATACCAACTACGTTTAAACGTTTACATTTGTGTGTTTAAAACACTACATTTGTACATCCTCGCTAATCATTCGATAGATGAAAAAAATCGACAACCACCAAACAAGGAAAGCATCTACTCTGAATTCGGGTTTACTCTAATGATCCGAACCTCTATGGACCAATATGGATCTCTAATAAACCGAAACCCGAACTTTCGATTTGCAGAAAAACCTTCGCTGAACAATGCGATACAATAAATTATGACTTAAAAACTATTCACAACCAGTTAGAAAACCCTTACGACCCGCTGTTTACATCTACAGATTAGTTTTAATCCAGATCGCGGTAGTTGTACTAAATGTTTACTGACCCACTGAGACTTCTTGCGCAAAGGCGAGTGAGATGAGCAAAAGAGGAAGCCCAACCGCAATAAAACTGACCAGTTTATCTATAGCCAGTTCCAGCCGCACGCCTTTGTATTTAGACTCACTCGGCTCTTTCAATAAAAAATCAGAAAAGACATATTCGGTAGCAACGTGAGCTATAGCCATTGTTGAGACGATTGCTTGAAAGAAATGCTAGTCGCTTCAGTTCCGGTGGGCGGGGTTAGTGTGCATTCGCAACCCAATGGTAGATCGGAGCGTCACGGACGTATCAGGTTTAAATGTCTTTAAAAAAAAAAAAAAAATGATTTATTCTCAATCCACTTTAAGATGATTACATTAAGTCAGCTTTTTTAATTAAAGTGGGCCTAAAGCTTGTGGTGACAAATGATCAGTTCACGTATAATTTCAATAAAGTGAGGTGATGGCAATAGATCATGTATTGTTGGGAAAATCTACAGTAGAGCCACAAAAATGATCAAACATTCCTCTTCTTCTGCTGAAAATACCAAGTAGTAGTTGCTACAGCCTGGAGTATTGGGTGTTCTCAAAGAGAGAGAGGTGGAAAAGAAAGTGGGAAGATTGTGTTGTAATAAAGGAAAGGCTGAAAAGGTTTTCAATTACTGTTATTTTAATGTTTTTTGTTTCTACGTGTTGAGATTTGGAACTTTTCCAATTTCGTTCAGAAACATTTTCTCAATTTTACATTTTTGTTTTCTATTTTGTTACATCATCGTTCCGGACTTTTTAGCCTTTTTTTTTTCTTTTTCTCAATTTTCTGTCTTTCCACTTTAGTGGCTTTTTTGGATCTGTTTGTGATTCTGAGCATTTGTTTTACCGTTTTATTTTTAATAATAGTACAATTTTTATAATTTCCAAATGGCCTGTGAAAATGTTTAGCAAGGCAGTGATAGTGTCAGAGAGATGCTTACAGAGAGGATCAGCTTTATTCAAATGCTTATTTTATTTTTGTGTGCAGTCATCAACGCTTCTGTTTTCCAACAACGCTTGTGTTTTTTAATCATGAAACAGGTCGAAGAAGCTGTGGTCATCCGGTGACTCCTCGAACGTCACACCTTCACAATAAGCAGGAGGAGTGAAGACCTGTGCATCATCCACCTCCGTTTCCACACCGAAGAAACTGATAGAAATTCACAAAGCATCAAACAACAGATCATGTTAAGCATTGATCACAAATATGCTACATGATCAATTCTATGTAAGTTCTTTTAAACATTTGTTCAATACATTATATACCTGAAGACAAGGTCCTTCTTTTCACCATAGTATGAGCCGGCAACAGGCACACAGCCACAGGAAGTGGTTGATAGAGAGTAATGAGCTGGAATGAAAGCTTGCTTTAGATTTGTAATCAAATTGCAAAAGACAAAAAGAAACCCATTAGAAGAGGATAATCACCATGAAGTTCACGCAACTTTCCAGTCCAGACCCGGACTCGGAGCCCTTGCTCGGTGATGGAAGGGCTGCCCATGTAAATCTCGGTTTCATGAGTGGCATCGGGTGGGATCTCCATGAGGTGTTTGCGGAACTGCAAAGTCTCCTTCTTACAGCTCTCGTTTTTACTGTCTATCTCATAAAGGACACCCTGTGGGATTGTTCAAGCCCAGATTCATTAGGTAAAGAAAGTTCAAACTGAGATGCAGAAGTACTGCTCACCTCTTCGAAATGAATAAGCACATCCAGGTAGGAGGTTTTGTTGGCGTGAGCCGTGTCCTCAACAAAACGAAACTTCTTCCCTTTGGAGTCATAACTGAACTGTCCGGATGCAAGATCATGGCCACCCGTCGAAACCTGAGTGTTGGTTTGGTCATCTGTCAGTCTTTTGTGCTCTTAAAATAACCGCTCACACATTTTCGGGCAAATAACGAGATTCAATGATTATTTAGCTATTTCATTAATTAGCCATTACATCAATTTCTCCATATTTAAAATCTTGCTTGATGTTCATTGTCATTGGGTTAGATACAATTTTGATTTAAAACAAGTTAATCACTCACCACTTTCATGGTTCCACTGGTAAGTGGTGGAGAATCTAAATAGGACAGAAAAAAAAACAATGTAAAAAAACATTTCAAGTTACAGGAATAAAAAAAGTTGTTCACATATGGTAACAGTTTAAACAGGACTACTTGTTTAATCTCAGCTTGATCGCAGTTGTAAAACAATTGAATGCTGTGATGCATTGTAGTTACAATGCTATTACGCTGTGATTCAATGTAATTACAATGTAATAATGAACAATAGCATAAAATCCTTACGACATGGCTGGCGATGAGAAGATGCCGAAGCGATAGCGCAGAAGCAGGCAAACATCACACCAAGCAGCTTGACGGAATGCATCGTTGCTTTTAAACCTTCAAGTCTTTACATGTACAACTTTTACGCAGAGGTCTCTTTTTATATGCCTTGCACCCCGAATAATGTTTAACACCCCTCCCTTCTGCTCTTGGACATCCAGCTATTAGGTAAACAGTCGGCGGATCTCAAAACCATTCAGGAGTCAAATATGGTCATAGTCGTATTTGGACAAAACCAGTCCTGTTTTTTAGTGGACAAGACAAGATGATGATAGTCGGGGGGGTTCGGATCATGTAAGGTGAGGAGGGAAGCATTCAATGAAGGGAAATAAAAGACAACAGAAACACAACCACAGGTGCAAAAACAAAAAGAGCGTTTGGTTTGGACCTGTTCCATTCAAGATTTTTACTTTCCGAGATGCAAAAATAAAATTAATATTATTAACAAGAGCCCCCAATTTATATTTATAGAATTTCTTGTTGAAGAATCACATAAAGTCCATTACTTTCTAAGATTTTTAAAAATTAGGAACAATTCCAATAGTTTGTTTTTATTGTTCTGCATTTATGTTTACATTTTTAGAGTTTTGATGAAATATTTTGTTAAAGCACGCAAGACACTTTACAGTGTTTTTGGCACAAATCTTTACTGATTTTTTTTTTTTTTTTTTTTTAAGAAAGAGATCTAGAGCAGAACTATACCATACATGCTTTGTGAACTAAATTTTATTTTTTTAAAGTCCAGTCCTAGCCAGTGTAAGTTTTACCTAAAAATATATATTGTGACACTAGATTTCAATTCTGTAAGTGCATCATAGAAGTTGAGAGACTGTGTCGGGGCAGATGTTGGACCCTCTGTGACGTCTCTGCGGTTGGAGACAAAGCGGGACACTTGTGACTGGAGAAATGTGGTTTATTTACTCTCTCTGCTTGATATCCACCTTGTTTCTAGGCAAAAGGGAATGACAGAAGAAAAAAACATCTGCCACAAACAACATCCAAGAAATACAAGCTATTATTTTCACTAAACACATTAAGTTTAGGACTCGGGATAATAAACTGGTATGACTTATTAAACTGCCCAGCAAGTTTTATTATGGTGTATTCATCAATCTGACTAACTGACAAATCTGAACCTTTTTTTTTTATTTCTAGGTCACAGGGAGCTGGAGCTAATTACATTAACTCTGAGCCAGACACACCCCTTTGACTGATTGGTCAACCAATCACACCTGAGGGCAATTTTAGACTGTCACAGGAAACCAGAGCCTGAAGGAAACCCACTGAGAGAACATGCAAACAGACCTTGATCAGGCCTCTTCCAATACTTCCATTTTTTTATGAAATACACACAAAAGAACAACACAAGACACATTTAATTAGAATACTATAATGATTTTACTTACTTTCTTTTAAAAATAAAGACACATGCAGAGCCGACCTGCTCCTCTGAGACTGTTTGGGTCATTGGCTTCTGCTGGGGATTTGAAAACTGCCCTTTCTGAGATACTTTATAGTCAATGAGAGAAAAAGAAAGAGTTTCGTAAGGCTTCATTAAAGCCTCCTAAATCTACTCTGAGTCGTACAGTCTAAAGTGGAATGTTTCTGGCCTTGCCAGGGCCAGTGAACAGCTGAACTGTTGGTTAAAAGTGTTGCAATGGACCATATAAGAGCGCAGACAGAAACAGTGAGGGTTTTACTGGAGATATTGCGCAAGTTGGAATCAAAAGGGGGAAAAAAAGTACTATATCAGATGAGTCAAGACAGAGAATGATGGTTTGCTCAAAAAGAGGAAGTCAGAAATAGAGAGCAAAGAAGTTTCCTTTACCAAACACACATGCTTGAATATATGTTTGGCTGTCTGATTTCAAATGTAAATAAAGTGCCATTTTTATTGAACTGAAATGAATGAAAATGTGTTCACGTACATTCCTTCAAGACGATGTGACACCCTGTGCGCAAACATGTGTAAAAGCCTCACCGAGCACACACACACACGCACGAACACACACACACACAGGCACAGGCACAGACTCATCAACAATAAGTGAAAAGATTGCTACTTTCTGTATTAATTTATCTTCACTTCCCCTTCTTGCAATCTTCGGTTGGCTCAGGGAATCCCTCAAGGGAATCCTGTAAGTGTCATTACTGAGATTTAAGTCTGCTGAAGTGTCAGTGTCGGAAACGAACATTTCTTGACTATATTAAATATTAAGAAGCTAACTAATTTAAACTGTGATATTTTTAATTATCCCAATACTGCATGCAAAATATAAAATAATTTCTAAACCACTATTTATATAAGAAATATGCGAGCAATGTTTTACATAATTATTCATCCATCAGATCACGAAAAAGAAAATAAAATACATTTATTTATAATTAACAATCTTCATTTATTATCAATAAATGTTGTTAAAAATACCGTTTTTTTTTTTTTTTTAAACAAGATACTCCGGATGGAGTGGTTCACAAAATTACAACATTGCAGGAATACTGTAATTGTCATTTTTAATAAATAATGTAAAAAAAAAAAAAAACCATCCAATTAAGTTTTAGCATGCAAAACCACACTAAAGGATTTTTTAAAAACACACATTAACATCTCAATGTATCCCTCGGAAAATTAATTGAATAAAAGGTAAGGTGAAATTTTGAATTACGCGAATAATCGAAAGTCTGCCTCATGATGTAAAGCAAAAGCAGAAAAGACTTTTCTTTCCGAGTGACACGTCAGTTACAGGCAGAAACTACAGCAGGAGGGTCTTCCTCTTCCCGCAGAGACCGTCATCATGTGACCGAGTCTTATGAGCGAATCACAAATTAACTCTACTACACAAAATACAGTTCATTATTATTTATTGATACAGTATGTGTAAAAGTTACAGATGTCGTCTCAGCGGATTATGTTGCAAAATATAGTAAATGAATCATTGCATTTTACGCAAAATTAACACTTCAATTACTGGTCTTAATATTTTTAATGACATGTGCTTAAGCCCGGGATTAGTTCCATGGATATTTCACAAACATGTGACACGCGTAGAAACAAAAAATGAGAACTACAAAACCGGCAATTCCTGTGAATATCGAAACAGAAACAATGCGTCATAACTAGGGTATATAAATGTAATGAGATGGTAAAGCAGCATCTCCTCACATCACTGCGACCTCTGAGAAAACGAGTGGCGACTTTCTTAAAGGTGGGAGGCAATATTTGGCTTGTGTATAGTCTTAAATGTAAAACGTTAGCACAGCTAAATACTCTTATAACATTCTAAAATTGTACAAATGACAAAAACAAATTATCATTATCATTCATTTTTGAAGGAATAATTTTACCCTAACTTTTTATCCTTTACTTAGAGGACAAATAAAAGTATTGCATATTAATAAGATATTGTTGTGAAAATCCATAACAAACATAATATATCCTATTACAGCAAAATTCCGTAAATGCGCCAATATTTTAAATAAAATACGTTTTTCTT
>SOMO01000266.1:138701-150177 GCA_028128575.1 Paedocypris carbunculus | reverse complement strand
AATAATAATAATAATAATAATTCGAGCCAGTGTTACTAAAACATGCCATCTGACGATTTATTCTGCTCTTACAGAAACAAAAAGTTTTTGGAGATGAGAAGTTTGAATACACGCTGCAATCACTGGAAACACTACCGGAAGTCACTATCGATTATAAAACCTGGCTTCGCATGCAGGTACTGTGGATGTTTCATCCAACATCAACATCTGGATGAATCGTTAATGCAAGTTTATAAGGAGTTTTTGTTTGTTAGGACGCAGAGCGTTTGCGTTTGGCCTCTCAAAGTCTCCAAACTTTCTGGACTCACCTGGATTCAGAGCAGAAACTTCTGGAACATGGGACTGAGGAGAGAGGTGAGACACCTGTGCAGAGAAGAGATAAGCGAGGAAGGCCCCGGCGAACCCTGCGTCAAAGCTTTAGGAGTCTACAAATGGACCTGTGGGACCTCATGAAGCAAGTGGAATCTCAGGTGAAAGACCATGTTGCGCAAGCGGAGAACGACGAGTCTCGTCATGCACTGCTTGAGTTGCAAAATAAAGGGTTCTTACTGGAATATCTAGAAAAGTTTCCAAGGGATTTTTAGCACCTTAAGACACAAATCTGACAGTCAAAAATATAATTCAGTTATTTATAAGTTTATAAAATTATATAAATATATATACCCTAAAACAGCTATTGAAAGCCCATGGCCTTCTATTTTTCAACCCTTTGGAGGATGGAGGCCTTCTGTTAGCGGTGGCCTTCTACTACACGTTTTAGGGTATTTTCAATAAGTAGTTTCTGTGTTGAGAAAAAAAACTGTGGATTGTACTTCAGACATTGTTCAACTGCATGTGATATTTTGAATATCCTTATTTTGCAAAAAGAACTTAATCCTATTTTTTATTAATTCTTTAGTTGAACCTTCTGGTTATTACATCGTCCACACAGTCTCCTCTGCCACCTACTACACCATCCCATTCCACCTCCAATCCAGTTCCTGGGACTTATCGTTCAGCCGTGAGCACGACTGGGTTTGGCAGCAGAAATCTCCAAAGCTCATCTCACACTGAAGCTCCACACAGCTCCACCACTGAATGGACTCACAGTTCCAAATCCTCCATGAAACGTCCTTACACCACGACCTCTGTCAGCACCACGAAACCTGCACTGACTTCAGCCCTTTCTGAATCCACAAAAGCCGAGAATAGAAGTTACTGGGATCAGCAGGTGAGAGGGTACGTAATCCTGAGGAGTTTAGAACACTATTTGAGCAGATTGGCACGCGACTACACTGCGCTTCAAGCCAAGTACAATAGTTGAGCAATTCATTCATTACAGAAATGAATATTTCAATTCAGCAAACTAAAATTCTTTTAAACCTTCAGCACACAGTGCAATGAACTGTACACATTCATACCCAGAAAGATAGTAAGAAGTAAGAGAGAAACAAATCAAAATTATTTGAGTACACTAACTGACAAATCCATCCGGCAAATGCTACATCGGCTGTTTACATTATTTATCAGAATAATTTATTTAAAATACGTTTTGCACTGTTTATTTTAAGTGATGTAAGTTAAGTGAACAAGCATTTGTCCTTTCTGTGAAATGTTTTATGGTTGGTTGTTTATTAAGTTTTAGTTTTTTTGTACTTATTTAATTTTATTTACATATTTGTCTGCTTAATGTACATACTTTATTTATGGACTTCGGTGGATGCAGCTAAAACCAAGTGTTTTTTATATATATATTTATATATTCAGCAGTACTCCAAAATAGAAATTCCCCAAACACTCCATTTCTCTCAGCTACTAGAATCAACCAATCAAAGACTAGAACGACACCTGCAATTAAAACCCCCATGATTTTCTTTTTTTCGTACTTTCCAACTGTGAACTATTTGTACTTATGTTAAAAATGTGTTGCCAAGTATTATTTATTTATTTATTTACCAAATGTAATTGTGAAGAGATATTATTTGAGTAAAGTGAGTAATAAAGTGAGTGAAAACGATGTGTGTGACTATGCCAGATGCAAATTTGCTTATGTATGTCAAATACATTATCTTGTAACAAAAGACATTCTTTGAAATGAGTGTGAACATTCAGAACTCCTTCAGTTTGCATATGGCACTTATTAAATAGCATGTAATCCTATTTCTTAACAAACAATTTAACTGTGATGAAGTTCCGAAAGCATCTAAAATGCTGAATGGAAATAAAGTTCTATTAAATACAACGTTTAAGTAGACTTTAATTTTTACATTTTAAAATACGTATCAGTCATTTAAAGACAACACAAAATATTGACAATACTTAAAAGTGCATGAATATAACATACAGGATTAAAAAAGCTTTTTACTGTTTACGTTAATGTAAACTATTACTGTATATTAACTGTATACAGATACCTGTGTGGGTGAAGGTTGAAAACAATCATAAAAAGGCTATGCGCAGTGATTGGCTAATACAGTTCTGTAATAAGATTTCCACCTCAAGATTCAACAATCCTTCAAGGGATTTGTGGAGCTGTCTGGAGAAAAAGAAAAGCACCACTGCTTTAAAATGTACCCTCGTGAATGTTATTTTCCATACACGTAAATACTCACCACAGACATGTGTCCGTTCTTGGTCTTGACCACTCGCAGCTCTGAACCAGCAGTGAAATCAATCACTCCCTCCTTTCCCTTCGATATGGCAAACCTGACACTGAAAGAGTAAAGTCTGAGCTTAGAAAGACGTAATACGGACCACCAGAAGCACCTGGACCACCCTGGCCCGCTCTACCTGTCCTGGCTGATGTTGACATTGTGAATCTTCTCGGCCATGATGGCCAGTTTGGTGACCGTCTCGATCACATAGTCACACTGCAGCACCAGGTCACCCTAAACATCCAATGGTGAGAAGAGTTGAAAGACGTGCAAAAACTACAGCATAAATCAGACTTACCTTCTGCTTATTGTCCGCTGTCGGGACGTGCAGCACAAAGAAGCCGTCAGCGAGTGAGCTAACGGAGACCCCTATGGCCAGAAACACAAGAGTGCACTTATAAACCAGTGAGGAAACATCTAGCCATCAAGCAGTCTACTGTAGCTGCTCAGAACAAACGTATATGATTACCACAGTAACAGCACAGGGATATTAAAGTAGCGCTCTAACAATGAGGAGAGATGTGTTACAGTAACTTTACCTAGCAGCGCACTGTAGTCGATCCGCTGTTTGATCTTCGCTTCCTGGACCAGCACCGCAGAGGAAGTGGTCAACAACAGCTGACGCACCCGAGGGTGAAAACCACGACGGTCATACTTAACGACCGATACGCCATACTGGAAACAATGATGGATGAGACTGACGCGTAGAATGAACCCTTCCACACGCACTTACCTTCACCTTGTTGTCACTGCCAAGAGTTTGACGCACTTTGAGATTGATCTCCTCAGGCTCTGCAGGGATGAATATGGATCATCACGTGCTCGTATGTTTGCACACACACATCTGATTCAAACGTGTCCTCACCCAGCCTGGAGGCCACAAACAGTCGGGGGACACTCTGAGCGTAGCAGTTCTTTTGACCCTTAAAGACCAAACTGGCCACCACCTTCTGCTCCAACTGTGGAGAAATGACCAAAGTGTTGGAGCTTGTGTGGGACAATTTGAGTTACTTCAAGCCAAAGCGAACCTGCTTTTTCCATTCTGGCTGGATTTTCCTGCAGTAGTCGTTGACTAGGTTGCGTGTGCAGATCTGATGCAGATGCTCCGATGCCTGTTGCATGTGTAAAACAAGGATTTGTGACGGCAATGCTTAAAGCTCAATGCATTCAAGAAAAGTTTATTTATAAAGCACAGGCACCACATAAACCGAACTATGTGTATATTTTAACATTGACTATGAGTTTGACTAGGTCTATGAGCAAGTAAAAAGGCAACAGTGGCTAGAAAAACAAATCAATTCAATTCAATTCAAATGTATTTATATAGCACAGATTTAAACACAACCGTGGTTGATCCAAACAACGATAAAACAATAAAGGAGGAACGATAAACACAAAGGAACAACGATAAAAAGAATAATAAAAAATAATAAAGGGAAAAACAAAAATGAAACCTAAGGAGAAGCAGAGAAAATAAAATCTAAAAATAAAATTAGGAAGAGGAAAAAAACATAGGGAGACAGAAAAATTAATCCAAGGACAAAGAAAAATAAATCTAAGAAAGAAAAAAAAAAAAAATAACACTTAGATTTCTGTATTCCTTTAGGTTTACATACATTTAAATTATTTTTTTTTTGGAGCTATTTGCACTCAAATTATTAATTCAAATTAGATTTATATTATAGATACAGGCTATAATAAATGTATTACAAAATCATCTCTTACAAGATGTAAAAATGTCTCAAGAATAAAAAAAAAAATCCTGGACAAAGGTAAAAAGGCAGTACCACAGTAACACAGATACAGATAAGAGGTGAATGGCGTACGTCAGTTAGGGAAGGCGGTGGTCTCGGCCAGCTCTTGTCCAGCACACCTTTTGGCAGATTGCGTTTGATTTTCATAAGGAATGAGAAGCGCACATGGTCCAGGAAGAACGCATTGTCGGCACAACGGGGGTGTTTCCGGAGGGTGAAGCCTTTAATAAAACTGATTTAAAATGATAAAAAAAAATAGCAGGATTAACAAATGATATATAAAAATTCAAATTTAACGCATTCACCTACCAGCGTATTGTATTGGCGGCCTGTCTGCGACATCTGGCTCGCCTGCGACCTTTGACCCCTCGCCACCATGCCTGGATGACAATCACTCAATAAAGAAAAAGATAGATACATGTTTACATAAAGAACTAATAGATGAATGAGTAAAATCTATCTTGTCTTTTATTTTTGAAATGTCACCTGCATGTCGGATCTCATGGTACTTGGCTCGGTCTTTGTAGCCACGCCAGGAAGTCTGCAAAGTGAGAGCTAAAACAAACCCCACAGGTTTACCTATATTCATATACTATAAATGGAAAGTTGTAACATTCACAAATCTGTCATTACCAATGGTTTGCTTCTGGGCCTCGCGTGCATCTTCTGTCAAAAACAAGGTCCTTGGAAAACGAATAAAGATTTTGGACCTGAACAGAAATACAAACACATCTGAATAATAATGAATATGAATAAATTAAATATGAATAAATAAAAAAATAAACAATGAAGTCAGAATTTTTCTTGCTAATATCCACAATCGCTTCAAACTCGGACCCTCACCCTTTATTTTGGGTTAGTTAATTGGGATTATTCCTTTAGTCAGCAAATCAAACATCCAGAAGCTTCTCCTCAGGTCTCACCTGCCCAGCTTATACTCCTCAGGCTTGTAGTTGAGGTGTTTAACCAAAGTTGCTACTCCTTCTGGAATGTCCCCTTGCCAGTTGGGCCAAGTATCTGGACACAAAGACTTATACCTGCATAAGACAAAAATATTGCATGGAAAAACGACTTTATTTATTGTCTTAAAAACAAGTATTCAGCATGTATGAGCTGACCTGTCCAGAAACGCTTCATAACTCCGTCTGTAGGCGAATCCAGCTCTCCTCACTCGAAGATTCTCCATCAGACCCAAATACTTCACCTGATGCCGGACCAGAACCTCATCAAATCTGCCTGAGAATTTAGACGGAGACCATGACGGACAGTTCAAAGTGCACACGCGGTGAACATTGCTTGCGCTCCCACCTGGCTGCTTGGAATCATTGGGCTTTATGCAGCGGACATAAGATGGTTCCTTGGACATCAAGATCTCCATCAGTTTAGCCAAGCTGAGCTTAAACTGTGTGGCGGCCTGAGTGGAGTCAATCAGACTAGTTCATTCGTTTGATTTAGAGAGTGTGTGTGTGTGTGTGTGTGTGTGTGTGTGTGTGTGTGTGTGAGTTCATCTCACCGTGTCCGGTCGCCGCTGATCCATCAACTCATCTACATGGAAACACTGACGCACAATGTGATTCTCTGATTGACACATCACCTACAACAGAACATGCACTTTCACAATCAAACATATTTTAAGTAATTAAAAACACATTCCACAGTATGAATTATAATTTTAAGATTATGAAGTCAACCTGTAAATCCAAAGTTTGTAGCTTTAAGAATTGTGTGTTTCCACAACAAATATTACTGCTTTATTTTACAAATCCCCCTGGTTAAACTCAAGTTTGTATAACTGAAATACATATATAACTGAAACGGTGTAATTGTTTGTACGCTGTTTGGTTAAACAAGGGTCCAAAAAGTCACTCTACCTCTTTCAGGTGTCTGTACATCAGATCATTGTTTTTGTCCAAAAACCCTAAATATGGAGAAAAAAATATTTACTACACCAGCAAAGGCAGCAAACAAACACACACACATACACACGCTAAAACTAACCATTCACATTGTAGTTCACTTCACCAGCATAGTGAACAAGTCTAAATTCCTCTCGTCCAATAGCCTTGCGAGTCTTCCCATTGGCCAGTTTATGTCTAAAACACATAATACACCAACCACAGATCACTGGTACAGTATGTATTATTAATATCAAACTCATACCTTCAATGATGAGTTTATGTTTGCTTGTGCGTGTTCTGACATGTGTTTACCAGTTGGACCTCAAATTTGGTTTTTATAGTAAAGTGGGGGCCTATGGTCACTTGTGGGACCTTTGACACAACTTTGAGGTCAGTTTGAGGGTCAAGATGTGATTTTAGGGGAGAGGATACAGTTTGTTTGAGTGAGTGAATGTGTGTGTGTGTGTGCTCTTGGTCTTACGTCACAAAATGTGCGTGTCTGCCCAGTGTGTCTTCCAGCTTCTCCAGGAAGGTCACGTCAGTGGCATCTCCAGGTCTTAAACACTCCTCGTCCTAATACAAACACATGCAAATGAAAGAAACATTTAAAAAAGTGAAATTCTCAGAGTAGAAAAAAAGTGTTTCAGAATAACAACAATCCCGACCAAAACTGCAATGATGCCTTTATGCTTCTCCTCCACCAGGTCACAGATGATTTTGTTGTTGTAGTAATCCACTCGCTCCCACTGCACGAAGACAACTCGTGTTTAACCCAGCGCATAGTCCGCTTTTTAAGATAAGATAAGACATTCTGCACACAATTTTCCATATACATAATACTCACTATAACACATATGCATACAGTTTTTAACAGATGTAAAGCTGTTATTGTCTGCATTCAGTAGCAGCGATTGTACGGTTCAACAAGTCTTTCCTCCTATTTTTTCAGCATTATAGTTCTGTTAGTTTGTTCTGTGAAGTTCTCCACTGTTGCTGTAGTATCAATTTACTTGTTAGAAAGTGGTTTTCAGTCGCACTGCAATAGTGTAATGAAATACTTTCCTTTTAACCAGTCCGTCTCCAGTTTAAACACACACACACACACACACACACACACACACGATCACCCAGACATGTGCAAACAACACAAACAAACACACACACACACTTATTATGCACACTTATTATGCAAATGTTCCTTTTTACAATTACATTGTAATTATATTATATATACAATTGCATGTTTTATTTATTTCACAATCAGCCTCGCACTTACCACAATCCCTTCTGCTTCATATTCGTCTTGTTCACTTTTCAACGTCAGCTCAATAAACAGCTGCTGCAGTTTTTCATTGCAATAATTTATACAGAATTGCTCAAAACTATAAACACAAAAGATGAAAAAAGAGCAACTTATATCAATTTGTCATGAACCTGTTATTATCATTATTGAGATTTTTCAGCAGATTTTTTACTACTACTTCTCAAAATTATTTCATATAGTTGGATGAGACAAACAAACCTGTTGTGTTGAAAGACCTCAAACCCGTAAATATCCAACAAACCAATAACTGACGAGCATTTGCTGGAGTAGTGAGCTTCATCCTGTAAAACACGTTATCAAATCACACCACTAGAGGGCGCACCAAATAAAAACGCCATGTAACTGTATTTTGGCAAATTTAGATAACAAGAAATATAGAAACGTGCCTTAAACGCCAAAGACTGGTTTAACTTTTGGACTAGCCAGGTAAATGCACGGCCATACAAGGCTTTGGCTAGTGAGTCTCGAGCAGAAAGAGCCTGATCTAGAACCAACGGACTAATCATCTGTTAAAAAACAAAACAAAAAAAAACAAAAAAACAAATGGTGTAAGATTGCATTGATTTATACTAAACGTACACTGAGATAAAGCAATTAGCTAAGTACATGTCAATACTACCTCTTCGCCTTTAGTAACAATCTTCCTGTGAGTGAGGGCTTCTTTTAGAACCGACCCGTCCACACCCAGCAACTGTTAGGACAAACAAATGATAGAAATATTCGCTGCTTGTGTGCAAATCATCAGGAATGCAAACTTGAATAGATTCCAGTAAGGGCTTAGAACTCATCATATTTAAAATAGAAAAGAACAGTTTCTACATTCCCATTACAAGTTGGAGAATAAAATGTGCATTAATTCAGACAATTTTAGAAAAATCTATTATATTTAAATTATATACTCTTATATTATGTTTTATATAATATCGGATTGAGACATTTAAATACGCAGAAAAAGACATGTCTTGATGTTGTGCATAACGTCACATTACTTTTTAAACATGCCCAGAGTTTTAACGCTTGAACTAACCTGTGACAGACAGTGCAGTGATGGATCACTCATGACATGCGTCTCTCCCTCCTCATCCTCACCGAACTGTGTGTTTCCCAGATGTAAAACACTCGCTACAATCTCCATCAGCTCCTAAAAAATATTGTTTGGTGTTCTGATCACAAGAAATCAATCAATCCATCCATCCATCCATCAATTAATCTGAGTCCGTCCACAAATCAATCAATCAATCAATCAATCAATCAACTAATTTCAATTAAATTCAAATTCAAATCAACCAATCAGTCAATTAATCATTCTATGTGTTTGTTTGTCTGTCTGTCTGTCCACCAATCTATCTGTCTGTCTGTCTGTCTGTCTGTCTGTCCCTCTGTCTGTCTGTCTAATCCTCACCTGTATCTCCTCTTCGTTGAAGCCAATAACCGTAAGAGCACTTCTCACAACCTTCCATCCGTTCTTGTCATTGATGGAGCTCACTCGTGGACAGCTACCCTGAGAGAATATACAACATATAATATTAAACAATAGTTTATAAGACAATTTTCTTTTTGCAGAAAGCCATACCTTGACAAGGAAATGATAGTTCTGGGGATTGTTCTTCTCTAAACCAAGTTTCTTCAGAAGCAGGTCGTCGCCGCCTTCCAGCAGCTGATAGAAAATGTGAAAGTTCCTCTCGCCGTGGTTCTGATGGGCCACACGAGACTTTTCCAACAAATAGTTGAGAATGTGACCTCCGATGGGAGCACCCTGAAAATGAAAATGTCTGAGGAAATATGGAGGCCATAATTCTATAGGTTCACCATAATTACACACATTTTAGAAGAACTTTGCCTTGTCAGATGAGCATTCATTTTGGAGCCAGAATTAAATGAGAAGAACAAGTTGTCTAAATGTTGTCTAAATAAAAAGTTACAACCTTGTCTAAAAGTATGAGGCATAATGTAATGGTGGTAGCGGAATGGTGTGCAAGAAACCCTTTTTACTCCACATTCTTTTATTGTTGTATCGTTGAACAATTGAGTATTGTTCCTGTCCAAAAAGGAAATTCATCCTGGCCAAAGGAAACATCTCCCAGACCTAAGAAGATCTAAAGAATAGTGTGTGTACCGAAAACGCTCTCATTTACCTTATAATCAAACTGGATGTCCATGTATTTCCCAAATCGACTGGAATTGTCATTTCGTAGAGTCTTTGCGTTCCCAAAAGCCTGGTTCCCAAGAGTTAGAGGGTCTTTTAGTGCGCTGTATATTTAACCCTTACAGTGGTCTTAAAAATTGTTGTCAGCATTCACCTCTAGCACCGGGTTGGACTGTAGTAGTCTCTCTCTTATAGGGTGTGTGTTGTTGCGTGTCGGACAAATGTGTGTGTAGTACTGAAGAATCTTTTTGGAGGCTTCTGTCTTTCCAGCTCCGCTCTCTCCTGAAATCAGGATACACTGATCTCGTCTCTCGGTCCGCAAGGCGCGGTAGGAATTATCAGCCAGGGCGAAACTGAAAACACACAGAACGATGCACACGGTGAGATGTTAGAGACAGGCACTACCTTATTTTTCAGAATGCAAGGCATTTGATATTCTTGGAAAAATTTTACATGTCGTTGTAAATTCTGCAGAGTTCTCAAGGTTCATCTAATCTACCGTATTTTACGAATTATTAGGCGCACCAGATTATAAGGCGCACAACTGATAAAAGTCTATTCCCTAATGTTTTTTACAATATAGTACACATTATTTAGGATTATAAGACGCACACTCAATTTGTTAGGATTTTACGGTAATATACAGTAATCCTAAAAAGTATCCTTTACAATAATCCAAATTGACAATGAGTCTCATTTTTAAGAAAAAACTATAAGTGCCAAATATGTGAAGAAAAACATTAGGAACCATTATTGATTTGATGCCACCTTATGATCCGTTGTGCAATAAAATCCAAAAAATACAGTTTTTTTTTGTAGGGAGATGAAAACTCTTAATCTGTAATTTGGTTAGACAGGATTTTCTAAATGGAAAGCAAAGGGCTAAAGCCATGGTCTAAAACTTTCACAATTACTTATGCCCTAGTTACATGAAAAAGTTGGTAATAACACTTTCCATGTTAGCTATAGCAACCAGGCAATTTTCTCAAGAGCTTGAAATAGACCAAGTGTGGGAAGAGAATAATGAGTTTGTGGAAAGTCGTACGTGTGATCCAGACTCCGGAATCTCCAGGAAAATGACTCATTCAAAGAGAATTGACGGAATGTTCTTAAGGATATTCGCAGCTCTTACACACACACACACACACACTTTAAACTCACATGTGCGGTGAAATCTCATAGAAATTGACTCCTCTGTGTCGCTCCATGCTGGATTTGGAGTAAATCTCCAGCTCTCTGTAAGGATTTACCGACACCAGCACCGATCCAATGTAGGTCTAGTGACAGTGACAAAGAGAAAATAGTTAAATAGTTACATTACATATGGTAATTATCTAATAAATAATGTTTGTGTGTCTTACATAAATGAGGCCTTCTTTGTATCGACGACGCAGATTTTCAATAAAAGCCGCTTCACTGTGGTAATTTTCCAAGAGCAGAAAGTCTTGGACACCAACCCGATCTCTGGCAGATAGAGCGCTCTCCATCACTAACCGCACCCCACCCTCAACGACAACCTCCTGCACACACACACATACGAGTGTGGTTCATCTTTAGAACCAACACATAAAATAATGCCAAAAACATTCTGCAAGACCATGCATTTTTCTCCAGCATTGGAAGACATCTGCATAATAAAGCATTATAAAGCATAATAAAAAAAAAAGAATAAAAACGCATCATTAAAAATAAAAAAAATTGTGATTCTCATTTTTTAGGTT
>SOMO01000266.1:102620-115830 GCA_028128575.1 Paedocypris carbunculus | reverse complement strand
AAAACAGAAAAAAAAAGTTTGGCTGGTGAAACCACACACACACACACACACACACACACACACACACGCAAGCGCGCGCACACACACACACATGCACATCCATACAGTATATATAATCATCATACATACAAGACTTTAATCATAGGTATTCTGTGTACTTTTTTGTTTTGTTTTTTGTTTCTTTCTTTGTCTTTCATCCAAGTACCACTTCTCAGTACTGCTTGTTCAGTTCTTGAGGTGGAAAGTGACTTAACACTAGAAAAACTTGAAGGTTTAGAAAAGCATTTGCTTAAAAGACCACACCTTATATTAAAATACAGGTTCTGATACCCTACATACTGTTAATATTATACTGCGAATAAGGTAATAAAATATGTGCTATTATAAATACGCATTAGTTAATTTTAAGCGCAGATATTTCCAGATCACTTCCACGGATATAGATATACATTAATCTGTCAGGATAACTTTATAAAACTGTAACATTGATGATTTTTAATGTAAACATTTGCAAACATTTTTTTTGTATTTAAACCTTTAAATCACCGAAATGAGCCAAAAAAAAAACATTGATGCATAATTTCCAGTAAATTCGCAATCAAAAAGTTGAAATCTTTTTTTGCTTGTACCTAACATGTTCGCGATCATTTGCCCCGTGAGCGCAAGATACTACGTACTTCACGTGATGTTTTTACACCGTGTGTCAAAACCTTCACGTAAACTCAATTTCGCTTACCGATGTTCTTCGCCTTCCCCGAGTAGGAACGTCCTTTCCAAAATGTAAGAGCAGGTCATTCAGGTTCCCTGACACTTCTGCCCAGGTAAAATGTTCTTCTCTCTGCGCAAAAACCTGCGGAACTGGCAAGAAATCAAAAATAACCTGTACACATGATACTGCAAACCTACACTGATACTATTTGCTGATGAAGTCAGAATAGAGCTGTGCCTGTGTGTGAAGCCGAAGCCCACCTCGCGCTACAGAACGTCCCGGCCTGGATTTCACGGATCTGGATCGACGGTCCAAGTATCCATTACGTAATCCAGTCCACCTTTTGGTTTTTACCGATGCGTGTTTTTAAACTCTTCCGTGTTGCGGAATATTCCAACGTCACGCAACCCGCACAGAAACATCAACGCCGGTGTACTGCGCAAAAACCTTTTTAGACTTTTTAAAAATACATTCTTTGATTTATTTAAAGCCATGCATGGACGTCGTGGAAAGTTGAATGGCCTTATGTGCACTTTTTAACAAAAAGCGATGTTTTCCAAATAATTGCTATTAAAAACATTAGAAAATATACTGTTTATATTGTAAACAGTTATTTCGAGTGTACTGCGTAAAACAAATACAAGTCACATGCGTGCGCGCTTGCACTGCGATTTAACAATACTTATTCCCATTCATTGCAATGGTTGTGCGCATGCGCGCGCCTTAAGGGCCTGTATATTAAAACTGAAATATTTCTAAACTGTCATGGAGCCGGGAACAACATGTTCAGACTGTCAGAGTAAATGAGACGTACTGTTTTTTAATAAAGCGATACGCAGTCATTATCTTTTGCCAAGTATGTCTCATTTATTGTATATACAATTATCTGCACAATATGGCAACGCTCCATGTGAAGGTATGTTTACTACAGCTGATTATAAACTTTATTTTAGAAATAATTAAAGTTATACCCATTTTTGTCACTCTTCGTTCTGCTTAAAACAGTCAAAATGACCCCCCAAAAAAGAATAATAACTTAAACAACATCCTCATGTTGTCCTTTCCAAGTTCATGATTCAATTCAGTTTGTCAAATTCTTATGGGAGTGAAGTCAAATGATCCTCCACATAGTTCTCTCGTAACAATTTTAAAGACTTAACGGCACTGAGAAGTTTCTGTTCTCCTGATATCTGACCTCATTACTTATCAGTTCTGAGGAATCACACATTCTCTTGCCAGCAGCATTGCACATGTTTGCCTGCCGAGCATTTTGTTCTCATAATGTTCTCCGTGTGTGAGCATCATTGAGTGGGAAATGGGGCCAAGATATTGTTCATCACAAAATTCACTCCAGATTCAAGGACAATTTTGTTTTTTACAACAAAAACAAAAACGATTTTGTACAACAAATAATACTGATCTAATGTATCTATCTATCTATCTATCTATCTATCTATCTATCTATCTATCTATCTATCCATCCATCCATCCATCCATCCATCCATCCATCCATCCATCCATCCACCCCCCTCTCCCCCTCCCTCCCTCTCTCCCCTCTCACAATGAAACGATTGTACACTTCCACTCATGAAACAGTCATGAGTGGAAGTGTGATTCCTATTCTCGGGAATGTTGCAATGTAACTAAATAGGATAATTTGACTAGAATGCATAACACACCCCACGCAGTTTCCCTACGGACTTTTACCAGGGTCGATTTTCCAGAGGATTGCTCTTGTTAAGATTATTTTTAGCTCAATTTAACTCCATCTTTTCCAGTACAACCGAGTCCGCATGTATAGTGCGACACTATTCTACTTCACTCGACTCCGATTATTCGATACATACAGAATCTAATTTCAATGCGATTCCGAATTGATCGATATCCGCGTTTTGACTTTTCACGAGCGCTTTCGAGACATTTCTCACACAACAAGTGTGAATATTCACGAACTCGCCTAAAAACAATTGCGCAACCGACTACACACGAACAAAACCCACACAAATCTGATCACTTGTCGCTTTAAAACGCAAAATACTGTAATTCATACAACATGGAGTAAAAGAGCTATACGTCATTGTTTAAACGTAAAGTTTGTTTATTTTTACATCTCGTAACAACTGTAATAACGCGGCCAAAAATATCATGATAAAAGTGTGTATGAACAGTTTACTCACCAGAACTTAGCTGCGAAGGATAAATGCCATGTTTTAGTAGAGTAGTGGCGATGCTTCACGGCTTGAAGTTCGGACTCCGAGTCAATTAGCAGCAGTTTGAAGTATCAGTGACACTGGAGTGACGCTCCGACCGCTCGCGCTGCGGTGAGACGGTTAACGGTCACTGGGTAACGCGCTATTGTGATCGAGCACAAAGCGGGGGCCCGCGGGGTATATGCATGTGTGGGGGCCCTCGATTTAAAACTGCCTTAGAACAGCGTGGCTGAATATGTGCGTGGCAATAAAGGCTCTTTTTTTTTAAAAAACAAAAATAAAAAGATGTCATTCATTTGCACGCTCATAACGGAGCACGATTTACATTTATTTAGTTAGCCGATGGTTGTATACAAAACTACTTAAAGCGATGGAAATACATCAAATGAATCCCAAAAATGTAGCAAAGGATCGTTTATGTGATAGCATTTTCGAAAATGCATTAGCATAAAACCAAAATGATACACGTAAAGAAAAAAGCCGAGTTGGTAAAGTTTATGCCATTTAGAAACAAAATAGAAATTATAAAAAAATTGTAAATTAGAAATTTACATCCCAGAGTTCCATCAAATTGAGAATCGGCTAGATTTGGGAACTGAAGGTATTGGCAAGAAACTAGAACATCTGAGGCATGTTGGTTCATTAGACATTAGTAAACTAGACTATAGACGAGTCAGGTTCAGAGGTCATGACCTGTCGTTGCAAGTAGGGGGATAGACGGATAGGAGGTCAGCTATAGGCTTTATTTCGTATGGGAACAGAAAACATTTGACAGGCTTGAGTAAGCACCATTCAGGACAGTTGATTGATGTCAGGCTTCAAGATGCAATTTTAAATAAACTGTTCATATGTTGCTTGTTTGCAATGCGTTTTATGCGAGGTAAAAAAACAAAAATAAAACAAACACGTCTGATCTTTTCAAATCATTTTTTATTCCTAATGTTAGATGTAGATACACAAGTCAACAAACGAGTCTTTTTCTTGTTCATATCAGCAATGAAAATGCTCCACAGCACACTTGCACCCCCAGTGGCGGGGTGTGGTATTACAGACGAACTCAGCAGGAACTGGCTGAAGTTTACAGGAGGTGATTTTGCAACAGTAGTAGTTTTAATAATATTAATAATAACTTTTATAATAATAACAACAACAGTAATAACAGACAGTAGTTGTGATTTTAACAACTCAGATAAAACATAAAAATGGAGTCAACATTCTTAGCAATTTGGAAATTTGTGGGATTGTTATTGAAGAGGCATTGAAAACAGTTAAAAGATACTATACTACTAGAACAGAAATTGTTCAGCTAAAAACTTTCAGTGCACAGAGCAAAACGCTGCCACTTATTTCACTATATTAATATATTGCAATAATTCATTAATATCCTTATATCACCGCCGTGCCAACCTTTAAAACACACACAAACGGAGGCAATGACCTTGTCTCCGTTATACTTGCTATGATGCAACTGAGCTAAACCAAACCAAACCAAAGGCTGGGTAAAATGTAAGCAGGAACATTGAACTCGTACATTTGTGTGGAAAAAAAGTGGGCTATGAAAATCAACCATGTGAGCTTTTCACAGTCTCGTACAAAAAAAATGGACTCGAAACCAAAGACCTCCTCCGAATAGATGCCTTCCTGAGTCAATCACAGTTCACTTAAAACGGCAGCCCATGTTCCAGTCAATGAAAATGAGAAAAAAACGGCTATTTTTGTGGTCATCGAAATTCAACGAGCATTGTTTTCCTTCACGTCAAAAGCCACGGGAGTGAAAAAAACCGAGTGAGTCCTGTTGGCTTCGTCTTCATGCCCATCCCTTAAGTGTTTCCAAAGGAAATAGAAACGAATGCCATCGGAGAGAGTCTGCTGTATCCCCTATACGCACAGAGGCAGCATCTCCAGTGATGTAGAAAAAAATCAAACACACGGTATATAAGCACACAAAGGCAAGCTGAAAAATCTTTATCCTACAAAAATACTGATTTCATGCCACGGCGGGAACATTTGTTACCAACAACATGCTCGTTTCTAACTGTAAAATGATATCTGGAGTCCAGTCTTGCGTTCGTCCGGTGAACCTGCATCTGCTACTGTGCGGCAGGACAAAATGATCTCGTTTACCACAAATACAAAACCCTGCGATTATATATGCTGGAAAAAGTTCACAATCCTCCATGAAAAAATCCTTTCACTCGACTGGTGATGCACAAAAAAAAAGAAAACTGATCAGGTCTGCCAGCATGACTGGGGAAAACGTGTCGATTTGGTCCACATTAAATTGACAATTTTGTTTTTCCATTCTAGGCTTTAACATTCATGAATATTAGCAACCTCACGCACGCACACGCACACACACTCGCACGCCTAAAATACAGCATCAACCTCAAAGCATCACAGACACAAACGCCAGCTTCAGCTATCATTACACAGAATCCTCCCTGTTCCATACGGAATGGTGTAAATGGCGAAACCAGGGCCTGAGAACCTCCAGGAGACCCAAAAACACCAAAACTAATATAAATATGTGTGTGTCACTCTTGTTTGTGCAAGAGGTTCTTGAATGGGGTTAAAAAATAAAAATAAAAAAAAAAAAAAAATCGCAAACGTACAATCCACAGCACCACCACAGCTCCAAATTCAAACCCTCACCACAAACACTTTCTGGTCAAAAAAAAATTAAATGGGAGCCAGATCAAATCAAGAACCAGAGACACACAATGAGAAATCATGCACCGCGAGGTTATCCGGAATGGGAATAAAACGGAGAACAACGAGCTCTGATAAAACATTGAAAATAAAATCATAAATAATTGAACACTTGTGTTAAACTTTCAAGCCAAAAAAATTGAACAAACAAGTCAAAACCCTAGTTTGAAAAGCACAACGCATTAATTTTTAGAGAAATAAATTTGTTAATTAAAAGCAAAAAAAAAAAAAAAAAAACCAACAAAAACAACAGTCTTTCCACTGGTGCTTCCATCACTCCAAGACTCGTACCAACTATTTCTTTTTTTTTTAAATACTCAAATTAAAATGGAATCAAAAACGCGAAAAGAGCAAATAAACATCAGTGAACAACAGATACATTTCCTGTGGCGAGCAAAACAATAGCAAAAATAAACCGTGAAAAACTCAAGACAGAAAAAAAAAATCAGGTGACAAAAATAAAGTAGCACTCTTGGTTTTTCTTTTTAAAAGTAACATCAAGGGAATTAGTGTCTAGTGGAAACCTCAAATTATTGTAGCGGGGAGAAAGAAAATGGAAGCGAAGGGCCTGGGCTTAACATTCACGATGCCACTGGTTTCAAGAAAACCACTCTTCCTTTAAGAGAAGCACATTGACCATCTTGGGTCACGCGCCACAAGCCAAGAGGCAAGACCCTCGTCGAATTAGACAATTAAAAGTGAAAGCGAAAAAGGATCAATATGAAAAATGGATCAGTATGTGACATCTAAAATTCACCCCAATTTCTATCGTCCATCTCGTGAAGATCTGTGGCTCTTATTTCTTTTTGCCGAAGAAGCTGAATCGCTTCTCGCGGTCTTTCTCTTTGCCGTCTTTGTTGCGCATGGTGACGCCTCCCGTCTCGCCAGAGTTGGGGGACATGGGTGGCATTGTCATTGCCCGACTCAGACGTATACCACCCGGGGAACGGTCACCCGAAGGCAGGGTGGCCTGGATCGCTCGAATCCATGAGCTCATTTCAGCCTGTGAAAACGATTGGGATCATGATACATCAGCATTCCATAAACCTCAAAACCGTTCATCCCTGATGAAACTCACCTCGTCTTTAGCTTGGAACAAATATTCTTTCCCGTCACCAAGTCTGTAAAAAAAAAAGCATAAATACATCACGCAATAAAACAAGTGTTATTATATAAATGAACCGTTTTCAACTCACCTAAGTTTAAATACAAATTTCCTCTTCTTGTAGTCGTGAGCCACCTCACAAGCCGCTTCACTGAGGCTGATGGGAACTTCTCCGTGGTAGGGGATTCCATTAGAGGCACTCTTGTTGTCCTTGTAGAAACCCAGACTCCCTTTACGTAATACACAATATACATTCTGCCACGATCTGCAAGAAAGCCAACACATAACCCAATGTTAACTGGGGAAAACGCAATCACTCTTCGTATTTTTGCATCACCTGGTGGCTGATTTTTTGTTGTGAGATTCCATTTCCTGTTTCCTGCACAGCATGCCTTCGATGGCTTCCGTGGCTTCTGCTCCTCGGCCTGGTAGTGTTGCTGAAGGGTCTTGCCGTGATGCTGATTCCAGACCACTGTCCCGGCCCGGGCCATTAACAGAATCTGATTCTGATCCCTGGTGGAGAAAAAAAANGTTAAAATTGTTACATTGTACGTTTTGTAAAACCTGACGACCTCCATCTACAATGTACAAAGATGTAGCCACTTCATTGTGTAACATTTCAAGATTCCTTCATTGCAGTGTAAAACACTAAAAATACTTCTTAGTGTTATACATACATTTATCATTTTTGACATTCCGACCAGAAACGTACCACTTTATAGCTACATGTACAACATTAAACTGAGCAAACACAACATGCACAAGTACAAAAGGAAAGGCCAAGGCTCGATCAACACAGCACAACACTGGAAACAAGCTGAGGGAAAGTGGATGTTCGGATGAAGACACACAGCCACAGAGACACATCTGTACCATTGTTCTCCACGAAACAGACATCTTACAAAAAACCTACTAGCCTTTGAATATTGAAAAATCCGATGAAACTGAAGGGAAAAAGAGAAATTAAACGCTTCATGAAGAGTCTGGATTGATAGGGAATTAGTTCAGTTCTTGTCAGGATGACTACAAACACCAGGAACGTCAGCACAGGGAACAACGGTGTGCTTTAAAAGCTTAATAACATGTATTATTCTATAGGGATATTTAAAAACTGCACTGACAATGAACACTGATACTGAAACTCAGGACTAAGCAAGACAACAAATTTACAAAAAAAGCAGTAGTTTAATCAAATAAAATACAGGAGGAGAAGCACAAAAACCACTTCATGAAAAGCGATAGCAGGCGCTGATGCTCTCGAGCAGGACGGGGGGATTCTGCAAGGCGTTGGCGGTGTTAAGCACAAGCAGCGTCTGGGCAGCGATGCTACACTACGGCCACAAAGCTAAAGGCTAAAGCTAAGGGGTTAGTACTCACTCGCTCCTGCGCCTTGTGGGGTTTAGACACAGGCTTAGAAACCGTGACAGACTGAGGTTTAGGCTCAGCTCTCTTGATTTCAGACACAGACACCGATAACGACTGTGAATAAGAGATTCACAAGAATGTTGTGTTAACACTTGCACTGTCACTTGTGTCGGGACACTGAAAAGCACATTCACACGTCAGGAAATCATACAGCGTGTTAGCTTTTTTCCAGACAGATTCAAACACTTGACAGTTTATCCCAAAAAATCTGTTCAGTTGGACGTAGAACACACAACATGACAGTAAAGTGACAGGACTGTGACGGTTGACAAACAGACATGTGAATGTGTGTATGATGCCGAGTTTAGCGTGATGAAGCACTGACCTGTGAGGTGTCCTGATCGCTGTAGACACCATTGACTGACACAGACTGGTTTAATGTGGTCTGATCCAGACTTGTCCTAAAAATGAAAATGGCACTTTTTAATTCTACACAACGAAAAGTCTGGTGTCAGCTCACATTTTCTCAAATAAATGGACAGTGTTGTAGTATTACTGATTTAAGAAATAATCATTGTTAAAAAGAATTCTTAATGATTGTCTTAGGTTAGATTGATCAACCTCGGTCGGGTTCTAACCTTGCAGCAGAATCGTTGATCTCAGACGGCGCTACTTCCTCTACAGGTGCTGGTGTGGGTGGTCGCCGGGCACGTTCTTCCTCTTCCCTTTTTCGTTGGATCTCATGTTCCTCCAGCTGAAACATTTATCAATCAAGCATTAAAGGAGTCATTAGAAAAAGATCAATGTTGATTTTTTAAAAAGTCGATTAGGAGGTTGTTTAACAAACCGTGGTGAGTTTCTCCAGCAGTACAAATCGCTCTTCCCAGCCCGCTGCCAGTTTTTCAAAGGCTTCGTGGCGTTTGATGAGGCTTTCCACCTCGTCTACATTACAGCCCAGTTCTGCTGCTCGGACCAGTGGCTCCTGACCAGCCAGCCACGACTCAGCCATGGACGCATCTCTGCTGAACTGTAAAACCTCCAGAACTGGAACAGTAAGAGTAGAATGTGAGAAATAGCATCATTCAAGGAGATAAATACACACAAATAGATGATGCAAACGGCTGCAGTTATCCATATACCGTACATCGAACCACTGTTTACCGCATGGAATTTTACGGGTGGCATTTTTCCCTTTTTTGTGCATGGAAAATGTGAAAGCCTTCCATAAAGTGCCTTGTTCAATTCCTTTAAGCTCATGATCTTCCTCACAATTTCTATACAGTCTGGAGTAAAAGTGACAGAAATATAGACGCATAGTTACACTGCACAGCGTAAATCCCTGACTGGGATCAAAAATAAAGCAAAATCTGCATAAAATTGCATGAAACAAGTTTAAATACGTATAAAGCAGTTAGGTATAAAACTAATCGGCTCTAAATGCCCATTATTATTTCACAATAAGGTTATAATTTTCTGTTATAATTTTATATTACTGTTAATTATTAACAGTGAACATTATTTTTATAATAATCTTTTGTCAATAGGGAAAACTGTTTAATTTTTTTTTATTTTATTGTTTAAAAATGACCTAAAAATCTGATGTGCCTTATGTATGAAATATATAATCAAAACCTAAAATCACACAACCTGGTGTGTCTGAAAAATATGGTAGTCTCTTAAAATAATTTTGTAGGTGTAAAATTGACTTGTAAAGTAGGCATTTGAAAGAATAGCAAAGAAAGAAAAATACGTTTTTCCAAGTACAAAAGTGGGTCAGTGGGTTTTCGATGCCTCAGTCCATCGTACTCACCGATCTGCAAGTGGTCCATTTTCTCCTGCCACTTCTGGTTAATTTCATTGCGTTTGTCCTGCAGCTGATCCAGTTTCTCTTGAATCTGGAAGTCACAATCATCAGATTAAAGTTTGTAATCTTCACTAGCGGGCCGTGGTTAATCTTTCAAGCAGAGATTGTGTGCGAGACCTCATCAGAAGCGTAGTGTTTTTTGTTGATGAGACTGCGACCCATTTCACTGCAAGCTGTGAAGCTGCCAGCTCTGGTCTCGATTTCAGACTTTATGTCCTGATGGTTGGCGATGACCAGTCCGGCGGAGGAGACGTCCCTGCGATCCAAAGCACAAAACATCACGACTCCACTGGAACAATTTCCTCCTCACAAATCTGTGCATGTACCTCGGACTGTCATGTGACTGGATTTGTAAGTTGATTCCCTCCATCCACAGCATGAGATCCCTGACCATGTTCAAGAATCTAAACTTCTCCACTGTGTCCAGTAGCAGCAGTCTCCTGGATTGAGTGGACGACTGGAGACCTTCCCAGTCCTCGGTGACTGAACGTTCATGGCGATGGATATCATCGGCTTTCTCTCCAGCGTATGCTTTCTGCAGGCGAGCTGCATCGTCCTGTACTTGAGTAACCTGCAGTGAAGATAAGCAAGAGATGTTCAGCTTTCACATTTCAGAAAGAGACAGGACGTTTCATCACCTCACCTGACCGCTGAGAGCCTGGACATCATGTTCATATGCTGTGTGCTGTCTAAGCAAGTGCTGGACAGTGTTCAGGTCTCGTCCCAGTTCAGCTCCTGCTAAGGTGTCCTTCTTCTCCCGTATGAGCCCCAGCGCCTCCCGGGCATCCTGATGGAAGCGGTGGAGTTCGTACGAGGCAGCCAGCATTTGTGTGCGAGTGTCGATGAGCTCCAACAGGTCGGCCCAGGCCTCGTTGAGTCCATCTTTCCACTCCGCCACACTGGCGTTCTCTGGATGACCGGACTCGATAAGCTCATCTGCTTGAGCGTTCACGGAATCCACACGCTCCTGACCAATTGTGCTGGTGTCTCGGGCGAATTCACGGAACTTATCGCGCAACATCTGTAAAGACAAGAAACAGGACGGGTTATTCCAAAAAATATGTTTTGGATAGAGAAGGTGCTTTTCATACCGTCACGTGTTCATAGTCCTGTCCGAGCTCGTGTGATCCAGCGACCACTTCTCTCTCTGCGATCCACTGCTCTAAATCGTCCACCTCTCTCTTCAGCTGGGTCAATCTCAGCCTCTCCTGCAGCTTGCCTCTCCTTTCCTCCGCTAGATCTTTCAGTCCGGCATACAGTTTATCCACCTGCGCCTGTCTCAGCGTGATCCTTTCACTGCAAAATGGAATAGAGGGGTAGGAATACAAATGAAATGACTCATATTGCTTGATCTGTGTATTCTATAATGGACACCTTTACAACAGATCACATTATGAGGTTTCAGTTATTTCTGAATTTCAGTTATTTTCAACAACGAACAATACCTTTATTTAGAAAATTCCCTGTTTGTTGTGGAGCAATTTTTAAAATGTATCTAGAAGCTCGTTCTGACAAAAAGTCTTTGAAAAAAATGTTAAAATTAATAGTAATTGTGTTTAACCTATGTGTATGTAATGCCTTCAATGTACGTATCAGAATTGGCTACTCGTCTTTAAACAAAAGCATATTCTGATTATTCATTATACAATAGAATGCCTTTATTGTCATAGTATCACACGGTTACAATTAAATTAGTATCGCTGCTCTGTTTGGTGCAAAAAGAAAAATGTGATGAGTAAAATATACACGCAGCAAAACGTCCTTTTAAAGGCACAGGTAGGAATTTTTAGCTCTACTGAAGTACAGTGATACAGCAAAGCTCCTCACCTCTCTGGATGTTCACTGTTCACCATGAGTCTGCTGCTGTTGGCCAGCTGATGAATAGTCTGGGCATAGTCTTCTAGAGCCTGTTCCAGACTCTGGTGCTTCTTCACCATAACCAGTGCACTCTGCTCATCCTATAAAAATAATTAAAACAACATGGAACATTTATCATCATGACAAAGATTAAATAAGATTTCTGTTTTGCAGTTTCTATATCCTTTCCATTCTACACTTTCACTGACCTTTGCCTTTTCTTCTGACATCATATGAAGCTCTTGTTCTCCCATCCAGGCCTCGGCCTCGGCAGCATCTGCATAAAACTGCTGTGCTCGGTTAGCCTCAGCTAGCCTCACGTTTCTCTTCTCCGTCTCAGAAATGATGAGGGCCCACAATTCCCTCAGCTCGGCCAGACGTCCATCAAGAGCATCTTTCCTCTCCATGTCCATCTCTGTCTCCTTCCCTGGAGACATGTTCTTTCCATGAGCATGGATGTCATCAATACGTGGCTGGTGGCCCTGAATCTCCTTTTGAAGAGTCTGAAGAAAAAACATTTGTTTTAGTGTCAAAATATTTCATAGAAATATTATTTATTTCAAAAACCTTTACCTGGTTCTTTTTGATAAGCAGCTGGACACTAGGTAAATCTTTACCATGGTCTACGGATGTGGCGAGGGGCATTCTCTCCTTTATCCACAACTTTAAAACAAAAAATACAAAATAATTAATTGCTGTTTGTGTTTTCTTTTTGCATCATATTTTCATTGTTTCCCGTACAATCTCATCTTCAAGGTCTCTATTAAACTGATGAGCTTCTTTCGATGCAATAAGGCACTGTCTGCGCTGCTTGAGAGGGTCCTGAAGCTGCGCAAAGCTGTCTGTCACTCTTTTCTGCTGTCCATCCACCTCCACTGTACCAGAATCTTCTTGAGCTAACGCAAGGGCTTGCGACTGGAGAGACTGGACCTCTTTCTCACGCACTTCCATCTGATGCTCCAACATCTGAGATATAAAAACAGGTACAATGTCAATTTCAAATAACATTTTTAAATATGAACACTCTCACGGCTATGAATCTACCTGATGTTTCTTCAGCAAAATGTTGACGCTGGTGAGATCTTTTCCAAAGTCATCACTCTGGAGTTGAGAGGAAAGGTTCTGAAGCCAAGAGTCCAGTGCTGAGCAGCTCTGTGTGAAAAGCTCCGCTCGATTTGCGTCAAACAGACACTGAGCTTTGGCTTGAGTTGTGCTCTCTAGCTCCTCCCACTGCTTCTGTAGAGCGCTACGAGTCTCTGACACCGTCTGCTCCAGCTCCGGCTTCTCCTTCACCAACGCCTGACCTTCCTGAAACAGCAAACCATTTGACATTTTATCGTAATTCAGCTACGGAAGGCCCTAATTTTTTTTTAGCTATTTTGTTAATTAAT
>SOMO01000266.1:73990-99237 GCA_028128575.1 Paedocypris carbunculus | reverse complement strand
AATTTAATTTAAAAAATCATAATAAAATTGTAAAAAATCTGTAAGAAATCTGACTTCAGTGTATAAACATGAAAGTCTCTATATCTATTTAAATTGATCATTGAAAAATGAGTTCGATGTAAAGTCAAATAAGAGAAGATGAAAAAAATGACAGCTTTTTGCATTTATGAAGCATTTATGAAGTTAAAGGACAACTCTAGGACAAACGAGTGCTAGTAGACGAAATTATGATTTTAGGAATGAAAAAATAAACAGCAACTCAATAGTTGGGAGCCTTTGCACATCTCTCCCATTAAAGAGCACAAGTACCATCGTTTTAGTTTTGTTCTGTTTTACCTGTCTTAGTGTTTCAAGAATCCAGGCTTCCATGTCATTGGCATCGGTCTGGAACTGATGGAAAGCTACAGACTCTTGCAGCCTCTGTTCACGCATCTGTGAAGCCTGTGGAAGGCAGGAAAAGCGGCTGTAATCTTCTACAAACAGAGAGTTGAGCCTAATCTGCACAATAATCCCACATAGTCTGAGCAATTCTCTGAGGCTTTACCTCTTCCAGATGTGTCCACTGTGCTTTCACATCCTTCATCCGCTCCGTCACCTCAGGAGTGCCAAAGTGCCCTTCCTTCACCAGAGCTTCTCCGCCTGCAATGCTGTTTCCCAGAGGACCATAGCGAGCTGCCATCTCGTCCTGAAAGGCCTCGTGTTTAGACAGGAGGTGAAGTGCTGAGCTCAAATCCTTCCCATAGTCTCCACCAGACAAGATCTGTTCTTGCTCTCGAATCCAGGCTGCTTCTTCTCCCAGTTCCCAAAGGATCTGCCAAAGTCTCCGCGAGTCCTGAAGTCGCGCTCTTCTGTGTGAAGCCAGCTGGCCTAACTCTGAATATGCTTGGCCCAGCAGATCTACCTTTTCTTCAACTTGCGCTGGGTCACATGGTTTATAACCTACAAAAACACCACATTTTAGAACAATTCTGAAGTACATGATACAGATGTTGAAAAGTACGTGGATGTATATTTACTCTGTTCATTGGAGGTAAATCTCTTTGCAGCGGCTTGGACACCTTTGACTCTCTCAGCCTGCGCAGATATATCCGCTTCCACAAGTGTGTGTTTTTGCAGCAAATCATCCACATCATGAAGGTGTTTTCCGCTGTCCTGAGATTGTAGACGGCCCTGCGTACACAAACACACTCTTTAACCTTCAAGAACATACAGCTAACAACAGCTGAGTAGTACACATAACGCCTTAAAATGGCCATATAATACAAAAAACAATGATATTGTTTATATATAATATATAGAATAATTATATACTTTATATAAAAGGACAAAAATATTGTGTATTATTTTGTGTAGTTGTGTAAATCATGATTTTAATTTGTCCTAAATGTATTTTTGTGAAACATACTATGTGGTTATATACAAGATAATTTGTAGTTTTTATTTACGGTAAGTCACTTTGTTGTCGCCTGAATTTAAATTCACTTTACATGGGAGGCAATCCTCAATAAGCTTGGGTGTATGTGTTTCATATTGCCCGTGTTTAAAAATGTGTTTAAAAGAAAGTGTTAATTAAAAACCAAACAGCATGTTTATTTAATTTTTAAGAAAACAATCGTTTGGGCAGCAAAAAAAAATACTTGTTAGATTAATCAAAAAATTAGTTGATAGATTAGTCGATTAATCAAAAAAATTATCTTATAATATATATATTATATTTCTAATCTTAGTTACTTATTCTTAACAGCCCTACTAAAGAATACGGTTTAACAGAATATATATTTTTTTTTATTTTAATATACGATTAGAGTATGTATAAACTGGATTTTACTATACATTAGCAAACAATAGCAAGCACACTTAAAATAAAAAGTATGTGAGTTTCAGAACCTTCATGTCATCCGTCCAGTCCATGATGTATCTCATCTCCTCTAGGAGGCGCTGCAAATCTCTGTGTGCACTCAGCCGTTCCCGTCGAGCCAGAAGAAGCTCCTTCAGGTATTCCCACAGTCGTAGAACATTATCTCTCCTTGCCAATATTCGTCTGACTTCGTGATACCGCTCAGCCTCCAGTTCCCGAGCAACAGCTTCAACGGCAGCCACACGCTCGCCATACGCCTGGATGTCCGTCTCGATGGCTTCGTGTTTACGAGTGGCAGCCTCCACAGCGCCCAAGTCAACGCCAAAATTGTCCTAGACCACAAGATGAATCCATCAGGCTTTCGTTTCAGAGCAAACATCCTCCCAAGATGCTAAAATATATTTCACCTGTGACACCAGTCGTTGGTTTTCACTAAGCCAGGTTTCTCTCATGGCGGCCTTGCGATCAAACCGAGCAGCCAGCATTTCCAGCTTCTCCTGGCGAATCAGCTCGTTTCTTAGTGCCAGCTCTCGCTCATGTTCCGCCTTCTCCAACTTTTCCCAAGCCTTGGTGATCAGAAAAGGAACGTACATCATCAGCATCAGCAGGTGCAAAATGATATGGATTAGTAAGGGAGTGACATGAAAGTACCTTGTTGATATCAGAGATGAGTTTTCCTTCCTTTGGCATGTAAACTTTTTGATTGTTTGCTCTCATTTTACTCTGAATGGTGAAGAGCAACACCTCCAAATTTCCTTTTTCAGTGAACCTGTCAAAAAACACAAGAATGGAAATATCCCCTATTCAGTAATCTTTTTTTTTTTTTTTTTCTACAAAATTTTACATTGAGACAGAACATAACTAGGATTTAATATTTAACTACTAACTAATAACATAACGTCAGATTCTAGGTGCATTTAATCAGACGCAGTAACCTTGAATTGAACCGAACTGTAAATTGGATTTTGAAAAAAAGTGAAGGACAAGCCAAACAATTGTAAAGTGTAGTGTAAAGATCAAATGATAATTCGTTGAATTTGGCCAATTAGTTTTAAAAGCATGATTTCTGACAAAAATTGTGCAAAAAGTGCATTGATTTTGAACATTTTAGTCAAATGAGATAACACAAAATCTCAGCACACTTGGGATAGTGAACCAAAAAACTATGTTCTTTCATTTATTGGGGGAAATAACCTTCAGAACTTTTTTTTACTGCTGAAACACAGACGGTTGATATTTGACATGCTTCCTGTACTTTAAGAGTTTTACACAACAACGCTCACTTAGGTGGTTTCTCCACTGTGCGGTAGGTGTTGAAGGCTTGTAGCTGGTTCTGAACAGCACTGAGCGAGTTTGCCAGTTGGCGGTCATTCAGCGTGACGATGGTTTGTTCAATCCACAGCAGCAGTTCTGAGGCCAGAGTTTCATATTTCTCTATCAGCTGATCCGCCTCGATAGCGTAGTCCAGCACCTTCAAGCACAGTCAAACATACTCATGTTCCTCTTGGACTGAAGAAATGGACAGAATTAAACCAAGAACTTCATATTGTCTCCATCCACTCACCTTCCCGATCCTCTTGCCCTCCACCGCAAGGGCCTTCATTTTGCTGAAGTAGTGGTAGTATGTTGCCACATATGTAATGATGGACTTTTCATCTGGCTGATCCACATTTACATCTAGACAAGGTACAAATAATCAAATTTATAGCATTAATATAAATGAAAAGTTTGTTGTGCTGTGACATAAAACGTGTACATATTTGTATATTTTGAGCTGTGATCTACTATATGTGTCTAGGCCGCTATAGATCTTTTTTGTAATCTACGTAGTTTTCATGTTTGTAGATGCTTATAAATACACATCTGTCTCTCACCTTCTGGATCCAGTAGCTTGGTAAGGCCCAGCTCCTTCTCGGCAATATTAAAGGCATTCTGCAGGTTATAGTGGGCATTCGACCTCTTCAGATTTTCAAAGTCAATCACGTCAGGCCTAAGAAAAAGTGAGGAGTAAAAACTTATTACCTTCTCCTAAATTACAATTACATAACATTGCAGTACATTTCTTCAACCATAGAGGGAAGCAATACCTCACTGCACGAAGGGGAAGAAAAAGAGCAAAAGGGATTTCTCTTTTTATTTAGGTCACCTTAAATCAACTATTCCCTTTCCCTATTCATCTGCGTGTAAAACCCTGCTCTAAGACAGTGGAGGGAAAAAAGTTAAAATAAAATGATGGTTGGCTTGATAAAAGCAGAGGATCAACAAATCAGTTCACAATTATCTATAAAAATGCAAAGGATTTTCTCAAACTAATTAAGTCGAAAATGTTTCAAAATAAATAGAAACATCATAGCTTGATTTATTCCAATTAATACTCCTAATTCAAAGGCCTTCGTCCCCATTTTAAAGTAGCAAACGTTCTTGATCTTGATACTAGAGTACGTACTACAAATACTTTTCAGGACAAGGTGACCTAATGTTCCACCTTGTGTATGTGTGTGTGTGGGCGCATATTATACTCTGCACAAGTTGTTGTCATACTAGTACTTGTCATGAATTTGAGAACAAACCCCTCGCCGGCATGATTGCTTGCTCGGATCAATACCTGTGTTTGTGCACGATGGCATTGAACGCTAGACCATCTCTCCAGCTTGTGGTGAAGTTATGGACATTGACATTCGGATACCTGCAGAGAAAGAATGAGAGAGAGAAAGAGAGAGAAAGCAGGGTTCATTTCAAAAGAACCACAACTAAAACGTTTGTGAGTAAAACCACAGAGTTTTTTTACCCAGCGGTCTTCATCTGACACCACAGCAGCAGAGCATCTTTGGCTGATTTCTTCTCCTTGTTGTCCTCAGTCTCAACACTAATATCTTGGATCTGTTCAAACAAGTATGACAAGTTAGTCTTACACACTGAAATATTTAGAAACTAATTACACCCCCTGAATTATTGTGTTAGTGAAATTTCACATAGCAGCAGTTGAGTCAAAAAGAGAAGACAAAGTAATATTAATTTCGAGATTTCTGCAGATCGTAATTTTGAGGTAAACTGGCAGAATAATTCCACAACAGAGCCAAGTTACACAATTGTATTAATTCAATATTATTAATAACTAATAAAAACTTCTTGTTGGTTCAGAGTATTTGCCATAATTTCAGTTCTTTTTAGGTAAATGTGTCATCGTAAAAAAGAAATCTCATTCACAAATAGAAAATAAAGTGGCAAACTCTATTAAGGCTGCTAATACATTTGTCTGAATAGATTTGGCAGTGTCTTGGAACAGACATGTATAAATAACCACAAGTTCATTTGATAAAGAACGTTGAGGCCCGAGTTATCTGTAATTATACTGTATAATGCAGAGACGGATCACCAGAGTCCTCGCAGCTCACAGTTTCGATAATTACCATGATTCAATTTACGTTTTGGTGCTGATAAAGAATAAACATGTGCAAAAACATACAATTAATAGACGTCAGACAACAAAAGCTCTCTAGAGATATATAACTATTGTCAAATTTAGGAAAAAGATGAAAAATGAAATATTCTCAGATTTGAAGTCAGAATCCTACCTGAAACCGAAGAATGATGGTCCAGATGAGTCCAAGAGTGAGGCGGTGGTTTCCATCAACAATGTCATGGGAACCCATGTTCTCCAAATGAACCTTTTGTTCCTTTAAGAACTGAAGAGCCTTGTCGACATTCTCTAGACAGTGGATGCGCATGCGGCCTTTAGTGGGCTTTGGCTGAAGAGAACAAAACACATACATGAAATATAATCCAAAAGAAACCATTATTAGTGGAGCAATGTGTAGATGGATAAATGCTGACCAGTTGTTCTCCAGAAAGAACCTCCAGCAGCCGGATGAGCATGCGGCCATCACGGAGATCTGTGTAGAGGTCACCGATCCTGCAGGTCACGCGGCCGAGATGAGAGTTCACCCATTTGGTAAAAGTCTTTTTTTGCACCGCCTCTCTTTCATCTACAAGAGAAAAACAGCACGTTTATATATTTCTACAAGTCATACATACACCTGACTCACAATTCAACTTGAAATCAAAACTATAATATATTTCCTTTCAATGGTCCAAACTTGTGGTCACTCAAAATCGAATCAAATCAAATTCAAATTTTATTTGTCACATACAAATTATACGTGGTACAATGTGTAGTGAAATGTGTTTTTGATCGTTCCAGCATTTAAACATAGGGCTGGGGGAGGTACAACAAAATGTGCAAAGGGGGAAATACAATAAAGATATAAAAATATAAATACAATAAAAATAAGATATAAAGATAAAATATGAACTATGAATTAAAAAAATTCCAAGATAAAAAAAATACAACTGAATAACGCAGAAGATAGTAAAACACAAATGTACAAAAGTGACTCCAAAAGTGCAACAATAAGGCTCTGCAATTCACGCACTGCATATCATGACCAGTCTAATTTTATGACCAAACAAAATGACCNAAATACAATAAAAATAAGATATAAAGATAAAATCTGAACTATGAATTAAAAAAATTCCAAGATAAAAAAAAATACAACTGAATAACGCAGAAGATAGTAAAACACAAATGTACAAAAGTGACTCCAAAAGTGCAACAATAAGGCTCTGCAATTCACGCACTGCATATCATGACCAGTCTAATTTTATGACCAAACAAAATGACCGTTCATAAATGACATGCGGTGACCGAGGACTGTAACTCTAAACTCTATTAAAGCAACTCAATTACTGCGGCGGCCTGACAGTTTGACTGATGGGCGTCTATATCAATCAGAGCAGGCCTCACTCAATGCCAGCCAATTACAAGATGGGAGAGGCGGGGCTTCACAGCACCGGGCTGTGTGATGTGATAAAACATCCTGTTTAAGTGAAGCTTTTTTGCCCATTAACCAGAGCGCCAGAGACGAGCAGAAGCTGGCACGGCAGGATCACGATGAGGGAAGGGAACACTGCACAAGTGCTTGATATGGCTGTGGACAGATGAGTGTCTAATGAGTAAAGTAGATAGTGTTACTCGAGCACAGCATTAGTGTTGCTGGACCTCTGCGGAAGCATATGGAGCTGGTCAGTAAGAAGCTCAACCTACTCCTGTCGCCTAAATGACCTTTACGGAGGAACGGCAAGCTGTTTATCCCCAACGCCGCAACAACCACCTGTATTGACCGAAGAGTGTTGAGTTGAATGTGCTGCGGAGAACATTCTGGCAACCGGTAGAAACCGGTAGAAATGGAGCACGTTACTGCTTCATTAAACGCTGATGACTAACAAACTCGATAAAGAACTACAAGCTAGAATGTAAAACAACACAGAGTAACTCAAGGTCAATCTCACAGCCATCTGGACAATGATCTTCTCTCTCTCAGTCACTGTCATCACACCTACACACCTGACTTTAGTGAGAGATAGAGAATGGAGTGATAGGGAGGGAAAAGGAAGAAAAAAATTGTGGGCAAAAAAGTGACAACAAGTCACTTTGAGGAAGTGCAACAGAGAGGAAGAAATACTGTGTAAGTGAGAGGTAAAATAAAGACAGGAAGAGAGGAAAGGAAAGAAAAAAAATGACATAGGAAGAGGGGTAAGAAGAGAGAAAGAGAGAGTGAGAAAGATTGAGAGTGAAAGACAAAAGGAAGAGAGGAAAAGAAAGAAAAAAATAAATGAAAAAAAGACATAGGAAGAGGGGTGAGACAACAGAGAGAAAGAGAGAGTGAGAAAGATGGAGAGTGAAAGACAAAAGAAAGAGGAACAAAAAGAATAAAAAGAAAAGGAATTAATGAAAAAAGAGACATAGGAAGAGGGGTGAGACAACAGAGAGACAGACAGAAGGAGTGTCTGAAAAGAGTGATGGAGAAAACAAAAAGAGCAAAGAGAGAAAATAAAAGAGATAAAGGGAGATTGCAAAATAGTGAGAAAAGCAAAATATAGAGCAAGTGAAAAAACGAGTGATTATGTCATTGTCCAACCCTAGGGTAGCAGGTCCAACTCACTACCGCTGGACAACAACTGCCCCTTACAGTGGTCAAGAGGTAGGCGACGACAAACGTGAAAGAAAAAAGAGTGAGTGAGAGAGAAAAAAGTGATAATGAAGAAAGAAGAAATAAAGTCTTGTAGAGCTGCTCTTGTTGGTTTGCAAAACACCTGCCCGATGGAACACACACACGCACACATGTACATTAGATACATCATTACAAATATGCAACGTTGTGAGTTTTGAAGTCAGAGGAAGATGGCAAACTTCACCAGGTACACGAGCACTGCAGAAATCGATTGCCAGCTATTTTTAAACACGTGTCAGATACACATGTCATAGATCATACCATGACACGCTGACATTGACGGAGAGCTGCAGTATGAAGACAATTTCCATAGTGTTTTATCTCGGTAGAAATCGGGGCTTGGTCCTCTGCCGTCACAGATATCATCGAACTTTTACTTACACATACTGGGTGAGAATTCTCCACGCTCCAGCAAAAGAAACCAGTTATGCAGGTCAATGACGCCAAACTCTCCATATCAGGCCTTCTTCCATTGCCTTGCCACAAGGCTGTATTAAGAAAATAAAACTCAAGATCTGTTTATGTTTTCATACTGGCAGTGCAGCATGAGATTGCCTTGAGAATTTTGGGCCTTGATGGAATAAAAAGAAACCAAAGTCACAGATGATGAGTCTGAATCTGTGTATGTATCAGCTTTTTATTCACTCGCTTTGCTTTGTGCTACATGAGATGTCCAAGGGCATCATGTTCTGAAAGATAAATATTTAGATTCTACAAGAAAAAAAATGTCTCTAATGTTGACCAAACAGTCTCCACACAGCAGTGAAGTGAAGGGTCAGTGTGTCTGTGTGTGTGTGTATTATCAGAGTTCTCGTGGCCTTGGTGTTTAGAAATGTAAAGACCTTAAGCCACACAGACACACACACACTTATATCATAGCAGAATCCCATCGCACTCAGACCTTCGGGTCCCCACAAGTGCCCATGTGTCCCCACTTTAGTATAAATACCCAGGATTCAGGGCCCCACTTTGACCTAAATGCCTGTACACACTTCACACACTGACAAATAAGGGCATTTGAGAACTCTGACCATTTTTACAATGCCACTAATAATGAAAGTACGTGGTCATTAAGGTCATTAAGATAAACGTCATTATGAGGACATATTACAAAAAGTTATTTTATAATCACATCCAGAAAAATCCAGCTAGTCCACAAAAATGTTTTTTTTTTTTCAAATAATGTAAAATAGTAAAATCAAAACCAAAACCAAAAATAAAACTATGGATTTAGACAAATTGGATATATTTTGCACTCTGATTTACACTTCTTACCCTTTTTAGTTTTAGTATTTTTTTTATTACCCTGGTGTGAAACTGTACGCTTATTTTTACACTTTATTAAAACAATTCTGATATATTAATTGAGGGACACGATTATATTACATTATGTATTTCCCTCAAAAAAAAAAAAAAAACAAGATCCATGGTGAAGCCTGAATACTGTGTTTCATTTGTGTTTTATGAAGACCAGAACTTCTACTTCTCAACTCCTCAAGCTGTGTCGAATCTCATTTCTAAATATTTTTGCTTCTCACCTTTGTCTCATCTAAAGGTGATCCAGGACATTCTCATTGTTTCATGATCCATTTTTAAAAAATATTAAACCTTTGTGAGTTTCATCTCACAAGATATCCTTGCCCTTTTCCCAGATCCATTAAATCAACGGAAGCGTTCCTGATAAACCGCCATCAGCAAATACGGTTTATCCTGGTTCCTGCGAGACGTTTTCAGTGCGAGTGTGTTCCGTGCAGGTCAAAGTGAGTTTTCAAGGCTGACTTGAATTACAGAGAACCCTGGAAACACACACGGCCTTTAACGCCGAATCCTCACGAGAGAAAAATAAAGCAGGCACAAATCAGCTTATTTACCAAGCAAATCCACAGTCTTGCTTCACACCAGGCTGATTTTGTTAGCATAGTTGTGGAACAGAAGAGATAAGGCCGCGATTCTGTTGCCGTCAACAAGAATTTCACCTTTGAGAAACATCCGGACGAATCAATCATAACACACACACACACGCACACATACACACACTCTTCAGATACAATTACTGCCAAGACAATTTATAGATACTCACTTCAAACAACAGTTATCATTAACATTAAAAGTGCGTATCATTAGCATACAAAAGTATAGCTAAAGCTAATAAAGCTGGCCCTAGAACGGAAACGGCATCTTTGTAGACCAGTTTTTTAAAGGTTAATGTAACTAAACTAGGGCTTATAAAGTTTCTGCCCTTCAAACTTGGTGTCAACAAATACCAAGATTGTAAGTGTGAATCATACAGCTTTTGTTACGCTGCATCGGATAAACGTGTGCGCTCAATGCACGACGGAAATGTAATATTTAAGTGTTAATTACACGGAAAGAACAAACATAAGTTCCGGTTTACAGTAATGGAACAGCACAGCACTTTTTTAAAGCTTATTATTTAAGCAAACAAACCTCCGTTGTGACTTTTGACTTGAGCGAAATGTGGATGTCATATTATTGGTTCATAAAAATGTTTTAGTGTGACAGACAAGTTAACGTCAGAATGTTCACCTCCTTGAACAAATCCAACCCTCGAACACACGGTGATGCAAAATCCAACTCCAACAGAGCCAAAGGCACAACAGGAAACGCTTTAATGGATGGAGTTAACCTGGGGGACACGGGAAAGTGTGTGTGTGTGTGTGTGTGTGAATGTGCAGCCATTTGCTTGAAAAATTCCTCTGCAGACCGGTCGTGTTGTGACAGGGCCACATCCCTCAGGTGAAAGACCACGATCCATATGTTTGCTGACACGACGCGGCCGAACCCCAGCAGGATTCCGTGTGACTTGTGATGAGAAGGTCTTGTGATCTCGGATGTGAAAGACATCAATTTGTTTGTTTTGCGCATGTTTCGGCGTCTGCATTCTAATGTGAGGTTGCGACAGAACGCTCGCAGCTCAGGTATGTCTGAAAGCTGATGATTACGTGCGGGAGCGCTGTCGTTCCTCCGCTGGAACGCCGACGGCCCACTGACAGAGCGGCTAAACTGTGTGCACAACATGTTTATCTGCAAACACACAGACACATGAACACCTCCGTGTCCTGCGCCTGACAAGTCGTGTTTAGTGAAAACAGCAGGAGTTAAACACCAGATTGTGTTTCGAACGCTAACTGGAATGTGTGAGCTCTGATGTTCTTGATACACTCAAATAGCTACATTCCTTCATGTCAAGTCGTAAATAATCAAGACGCTGAAAGTCACACCGATTTACGCAACGAATGTCGATAAGATGAATAGTTCAACTTAGCTTGAGTTCTTTGTGAATAGTTTTCATTTATTCATTTTCTGCCGCTCAACATCACTGGGCCGGAATATTTTTTATTCTATAAATATTTTTGTGTTTTTCTACACCTGCAAAAACAAAAAAGAGGAAGTAGAAAATCTGAAAACGATTTGCTTAGTACAGCTTTTTTTGCTCAACTAAAGCATAAGAAAAGTACCATTTTGTTCGAACTAGAAAAGTAAAGCACACTTAAAATCCTAGCAAAATCCTAATGAATTGAACGTGCACCTTATAATCCGAATGTGTGTCTTATATAAGAAAAAAGAATAGGGAATAGACATTTATAGGTGGTCCACTTATAGTCCAAAAAAATACGGTATTACAATGCAGACTAGCGCGATTTAAAAACAATCCTACTGAATGTTGTGTACTGTTCACTTCATGTTATATTTGTTTGAAAGTGGTTGAGAATAAAGCTATTTCTATTTTCGTACACATTGTGAATGTACAGATTTACAAAAAAGATGATTTTATCTCAGAAGCTTTTTTTTTACTGCAATTAATTTCTTGACTTCAACGACTACAAACAAAAATAAAATGAAGCAAAACACCCAACAATATGTGTTGAGAATAGAATAATAATACACACAAAATGAAATACTAAAAAAAAATAAAAAAAAATAATATATATAAAATAATAATAATAAAAAAAATATATACATATAGTTAGGCTAAATCAAACTTTTTTGACTTTGGTGAAATGATAAACAAGTTTGTTGTACTTTTTCAGCCCATTATTGAAAAAAAGGATGTGCGTACAGTGGGGTGGTGCATCGTGCCATTTTTGACCGCTAGAAACCCGGTGTCAAGCGAAAGCCCAATTTAGTTATGTGTTGATTTCATTAAATGAACAGAATGGAAGCCACAGATGCAGCAATTCCATTTAGAGTAAAACCGCAATCGCAAAAAAAACATCTGAAACTGAGATGGGAGAGAATTAGAGGAATTCGGAGAAAAACATTCAGTTGAGTAAGACACACACACACACACACATCTGGTAGCAGTCGTGTAATTGGTGCTGTCTCGCTGCTATTTGGGTGTGCTGCGGGGAGTAGAATCTTCCACCCTTTAATCCTTCTCTCCTGTCATTAGTTTTAACTCCTGCATCTTTCGTCTCTGATACTTTGTTAAAATCCGTTTCCATTTCTTCCACAATTATATTTCATCCGCACACATTATTGATCCATGGCTGCCATGGTGATGATCAATCTAGCGGAGGCGTGTCCTATTGAGCATGTCATGACTTAGATGTGTGAGGTTCAAACAATATTCAACTTCAGGGTGAATGTTACTAATCCGCTTCATTTCAATTTAACACAAACTAAACGCTTTAAAGTCTCGCTGTAATCTAAGGGATAGCTCTTGACACTTGAACAATTTAGCTTTTCTTAAGCAAAAGATACACAATAACAGCTCATATTAAAAAGTTTAGTTTTCATTGACACAAAATTGTACAATTTATTGGCCTTGTGTGTATAAACTAATATCTCCCTGCCCTAATGTGAAGGGTGATAGTGAGATAAACGAATAAAAAAGTTTCAAATACAACGTCGATGATGCACAAAATGTCACAGTGGTGAGTCACAGTCTTGTTCTCACACTTTGTGTAAGTTCTCATACCATTACATAGAGCCAAATAAGCTAGGCATTTCCACCAACAATGCCCTTGAATTCTTCTACACGTATACATTCTACGCTGCCGTCAATTTTGCTGACAGACCGTGCATTATTAATGTCGTACTGTGAGACTACGGGATGGCGTAAATTTAAACATGGGACTCGATTCGAAGCAGTTGGACCCGGGACTGACGTCAAACTGGAATGCGTGTTACACAAAAATAAACTGAAACTAAAAGAATACAACACAATACACCCATTGAAGAAAAAGAAACAGAGCGGCGCGCACGTGTTGGTTTCTCGCGCACGGAAAGTGATAAAACTGTTTAGGTGTGTCAAATAAATTACAGGCGGATTGGGACTTTGTGACAAACGTCTCCTTTAAATGATTTAGCGTGTCATGACTAACACGTCATTGTGATTGAAAACTAAAAATTAGTTATACGTTAAAAACTATTTTTGCATTTACATAAAAATCTGCCCAACTGTTGCACATTTTCAAACTATCCAATTGGAGATCATGCTTTTTCTGTATTATCCAATGAGGGAGGAGGAAGGAAGGGCACTCCAGGTCAACTACCAGTACAAAGAAACACCTGTTTATAGATGCAAATGTTTACGGTGTTGAGAACCAAGCATTTATTTCCACTACTGCACACGTACACACACACATTTTCTGAAAGAATGGAGTCACACCTTTAATACCTATAACTAAGAGGGATACCCTTTCTGTTAAATACTGCAGTAAAGACACCGCCGCCTTTAAATCTTCAATGATAATGAGATGTTTTTAAGGCAGGCTTGGGTTCAGAAGCAGTTTGGATGGAGTGTAGGTATGCGCAGATGAAAAGCATTTCTTACATTCATACAAACAAAACGACGGTTCTGGACCTACTGGTAATATCTGTGGAATGTGAGAGACACTGAAACACTGAAAGGGAAATTGATCTAAAAAATATCACGTACTCACGTACAACTACGTGAGATATTTTAAGTAAACTAGAGCTGAATAATTCAGAATATTTTACCATAAAACTGCAAAACCTATTCCAGACGCTAAAGCAATAATTAAACGTACTACATTTTTAGCCACTAATAATGAGTAAAGGTTTAATAAATGACAGATAACGATTTGAAGTGACAAACTTCAAGAAGAGGAAGTCAAGATTCTTGAGCGATTACGCTTTGTGAGTCACAGCGTTTAAAACATCTTGGTTTCGGGAGGGTCTGAAGACCTAAGCTGACATTAGGTCTGCGAAACAACACGCTCAGACTCGTTCGAACCCCCTCAGCAGCCGTCTTGGCAAAATAATTGAAAAGCTTGTGCTTCAGGAAAGAACCTTCACACTTCTGAAGTACCACTGAGATAAATAATGCATACCATAGGGATGAACGAGTCTAAATGATCGCTTTAGAAAATATGTTTGTTATACAACTGCACTGACTTTTAAAAGGTTCTACAGTCAAACACACACACACACACACACACACACACACACACACACACACACACATACATAAAAGGAAGGAGGACATCTGGACGTGATGAGCACATAGAAAACAACCTTCATCTTCATTTCCTCAAACAAGTAGAACAGCAACGTACTTATAACTGGAGAGTTTTTAAGTAGTAATAATAAGTAATAATTTTAGTACAACATTTTTATAATTTTTAATAATAGTAAAGAAATATTTAGACAAAATTAGTACACACAGATATCTATAGATAGAGAGAGAGATGTTCTTATCAAAATGCTTTAAATTCTATGGCTAGAGTCATTTCCGTTCAAATCCGTGTAATGATGAATCAGTGTTTACCTCTTGAGGGTGACTGACACTGCGGTAGAGAACTTTTTAAACCGATGCGAACTTAAAAGACGCTACTCCTCAGCACAATTTCTGTGGTCTATCTGAAATATAAGAATGGAATGCTAATATCTGGGCTCTGCTTCCAGTTGTTTGCGCCAAATCACCATTTATTCACTCACACAGACACACATTTAAAAATAAACTGTCAAAAATATTCTAACGTATCGGCCTTCCTCCTACAGAAACTTGCTTCATGTAGTTCAGCCATTCAGATGATTTATATCTAGTAAGTTTAAATATGCGTCAACCCAACAGAGCGAGAGAGCCAGACCAAGTCTTTGCAAGTCTCCTTTACAGCACACTTAATAAAAATATGCTTCAAAAATTCAGCCTAGGGGCAACCTGACTGGAATTACTAGTGTGTGAGTGTGTGTGTGTGCACGAGCAAGAAAGAGAGAGCAAGGAAACACAAGCAGACAGGACAGCTAGGTCTCTGTCAATCGATGTAAAGCTACGGAAGATTGTAGGTTTCAGATGGGTCCAATGACGCAACTTCAGAAATCATTAACCGAGATCCGAACTAAACAGGCACAATGGCAAACGGCATGTCATGGATGAAAAACAAAGACTGGGGATATTTTTAAAACCACTCGTCACACTGCTCGAGTGTGAATTGGTTGCAGATAAACCCAGATTGTGCTTGTTTTCACGGCCTTGCTGATGTCATTCTGCTTTACAATAGATAATAAGGGTAAAAATATGATGCCCTGCTCAATCATTATCTCCCTGTTAACTGAGAAACACTCCCTGTGACCTAAAGCAAGCACACACACACACACACACACACACACACACACAGATCAGATCCTGTGTGTTGGGGGATTAACAGAGTTTGAACTCTCAGATCTAAATGGCGTTATTGAGAAGTCTAAAATGTTTTCTAAAAATAAAATCAACTCTAATCACATCCAAGAAAAGCACAAACACTTTTCAGCTCTTCCAGAACAAACTACAAATTCATCTTTGGATAATTCTGAACGTTGTTTGCGTCGGGTTTCCACTCCCATTATCCTCTCCACTCCCCTGCTTATCCTCTTCCCGTCTGTTCCCCTCCGGTTATCCTCCACTCTTCCCTCGTGAAATCGCTGTCATGGGCCTTTCTGCTCCTCTTGTTCCTATTGTAATGCCGTGTAATTGGGGCAACCAGCGAGCAGTCGCTGAAACAAGGCCGCTCTCCGAGAGACCCACACAGGTACAGGAGTAAAAATACACCACAAGACCTATTTTCTCATCTGCTGGACCGTTGGTGAAGCGAGGACCAAGCTGTTCCTCATAACCTAATGACTCAACACTTTACGAAACTTGAGCAAGAGCTTGGCATCTTTTCATTTACATTTCTGTATTGAATTCTATGGTAACGTTCATCCAGCTCAAGTGTGATTTAATCACAGACTCATCATCACAGAGGCTTGGCTACAATGATTAGTCCAGTAAGTGCTGCTACAACTGACGTGAGAAGAAACAAACTTTACCAAAACTCTAGAAGGCCAAAACCCATCTGCAAACGAATGGTTGTGCATGTGCAGAACTCGACAGAATACTTCAACACAACCTCAATAAAAAAAAAAAAAGAATCACGCCAACTTATCCGTTGTGAAACTTAACTTGCAGAGAAATGGGTTCTGATGCTAGATTTGGACGAGATCACAAGATCTTTATGGCTCTCTTGGGGTCTTTTAAGATCACAGCTATCCCGGACACAAAAGACACATTGAGACTTCAGATGAGAGGCTGTGCTTTTCTTGCACAGAAGTTGCAAAAGCCGCAACCGAATCTGATAAGGAAGAAATATGAGGTCACAGAGAACGGTCTTACCTTGCAGCTGTTTGAAGCGGCCCTCCAGGATGTTGGAATACTGCACCTGGTTTACAAAGGCAGCAGGCGAGAGGCATGGCTCAGGTTCCCGGTGTTCAAAATCCATATTTGCTGTGTTTCACGGCACCAGTGGCGCGCACACACACACTACAGAACCTCCCTCCAACCTTCACTGTCGGCTTGCCTCCAAAAACAACCGATCACGCCGAAAAAGCAAAGCCAGGAGTCACTCAGATGCCACATGAAACCTTCAAATAGAAGGACGATTGAAGAAAATAATCCCACAGGATGAAGAAAAGTTTCTCAGAAATCCGAAGAAAAAAAATTATGGGTGGAAAAAAAAAACTCCAGGTATGTGAGTGCACTCAAGTGTGTCAGCCGTGTACGCCGTCCCGCGCCATACTGCTTTATCAGTTCGAGAAGAGTAATCTTCTCAATCGGAAGAAGAAAAAAACGCAAAGCAGATGAACAAAACGAATACACCGGATGAGTTTGCCTCCTTTTCTTAGAATGAAGCGTCCACTCTTCTAACTGCTTTGCCAACAGATCAGAATGAGTGTGTCCTCCCTCACACACACACACACACACCTTGTTTGAGTAAGCCTGCAGAACGAGCTGCGCTCAGCTTCCTAAGTAAACAAAGCCTCCTACTCTCTCGGTTTCTGAGCTTTGGCATTTGCATAAGGTGTGTGTGGGGGAGGAGCAAATCGGGAGGAGAGCGCTAGAGTAAGACGGACAGTGGGAGGAGGGAGGGCGGAGGGGAGGGGTTTGGAGGTGCGGACTGAACCACTCGTCAAGGTGGAATGGGGGTGGAGAAGTCAATCGCTTGGTGACTGGCCGAAGGAATATGCCCCAAAATAGAGACTGGGTGGGGAAAATGAGCTTAATTTACATCTGAATTCATTTGATTCATTTTATTTAAAGAAAAAAGTTCTTGGTGTGCTCCAAAACTTGATAAAAAAAACTCACTCTCACACAAAAAAGCCGTTGAGACAGGAAGGAAGCACTTGAGAAAGACTCAACATGTGAACACACTCTTTCATCCTGTGTGTATGTGCCGCACATTAACACGTGCCAAAGTTCACCAAAAAAACAAGACTGTTCTAGCAGCACGAAGACGAAGATTTTACAAGAGGAAGTGGTTTAATAAAGACCAGCACAGTAACAGCCTGTGGTGATTAGCAAATGCCACCAACAGTGACCATCAAAAGACCAGAGGTCAAGGGTCAAATCCGGGCCAGAAGCGGTAGCCCATCGTGAGTCAGCAAGAAGAGAGAAACAATAAATTATAAATACCGGCGATGATTCCTCTCAGAAAACCTTTTAAAGCAACGTCTTTATCGTTGTATTTTTTCACAAAACTTTCATTTGCACCTTTGCGTTTCCGCATTAGGCAAATCCAAAGCCATTATAGTGTTACAGGTAAACATTTTGCCAACCTTTGCTGTTGTTGCTAGAAACTAAGACTTTGTTGTTGCTAACAAGTAAGATTTTGTTGTTGCTAACAACTAGTCTGTGGGTAGTAACGGCCTAATGGTTAGTGTTTAAATTGTGAATGTTGTAGGTTTGAATCCAGGACTTGTTGAACCGCTTCACCAGTTTGTGCCAGGCCTAATGCCCTGTGTGTGTGTGTGTGTGTGTGTGTGGGTGTGTTTGAAACACATATAAGAGTTTAATAGTTACACTTACAACCCAGTAGGCAGATGGAATTCTCCACTTATTTGAGCTTGGGTAAAGATTATAGAACAGCATTTTACCATTTTAGTTTCTTGATTTTGTCAGGATTATGATACTTGATTGAGTCAATGAATAAGAAAGCGCTTTCTACAGTCAAACTGTTCCCTGATGTGATTTAGTTTTGTAGCTTCGCTTTGAGGTCAGCATGTGCTACCATAAATTCCATTAATGTCACATGCCTCCTCCCAGCCAATAATTACCCTTATTTATGAAACTTTTATGCCTTTGAGTACGGCCGCAGCATCTTCCCGAGGGGGGCTTGTCAGATTTAGCGAACTCCTGAGGACAACTTTCTCACAGCGCTGCACCAACAACATCCTGAACAACAGTGATTATCTTCTCAGGTCCACCACCTTCTCAGTGCTACCGTCTACCTCGGGTTCTTACAACTGGATCCAAAATGTCAGACAGTTTCACACGGACAAGTTTTATTATTGAAATTGAACTTGCAAATTACTGCATTCAGCTATTGCTAAAGAAATGTATTGGTCACAAAATAACAAAGTACTTCGTAATAAAATATACATCTGTCTGTCTGTATGTGAAGGGCAGAACGTTTGTTCTCTCACTGTTCTGTCCCCACATTGAAATTTAAAAGCTTAACTTAACACTACACAAATGCACACGAGAATTTTCATATAAAAATAAATGTATTACAAATAATAGTATGTATAAAATATTGCATTAAATTTCTCTGTTAAGGGATGTAATTATTGCATTTCATAAAATTGCAATTAAATGACCAGCCAAACACACACACACACACACACACACACACACACACACACACACACCCACACAAACCAAGAACCAAATCTAGAAACGAAGACATCCGCTTTATCCAGAAATCCCAATAAATTCTTGAGAGGCCTTACCATCAGACACATTACTAATGAATTGGCTGCATTTACCACAATAGCTAATTCTCCATAAACACCAGTAATTAAAAAAAAGAGAAATTTAATTGAGCAGAACAAATGAAACAGAATTGTAATCAGGTTTCAATGCTTCAAACAGATTTCAAGTCAGTGCTTGTCAGGAGATCAGTAATCTGACTGCTTTCACACACACACACCTGTCGCACGCTGACGTTCGCGTCATGGTATGCTACACCGACACCATTTGAACATACTTCACGCAAAGAATCGTTCATGTCCTCACTGACTCGCAGAAGTGTTGGCCCATTCTGCATATGGTTTGATTTCATTTACAGTCGCGATTTGCCACCACCTACTGGTCACCATCACAAAATGCAACTGGTGGAAAACTGGGTAAGGACGAGATTCAAGCACAGACTGGCATCTGTGAACCATCAGCTGCAAAAATCACTCCACCACCACGAGCAGAAGGTTGGACTGACCTGCGAGAGCTTTGATCCGGGAACGTTCGAACAGACGCGCAGAACTGTTCTCGTTGTCCCACTCGGTTTCAGCAGCGAGGTCCCAGCGATTGTTGATGTCGTTGTACTGCTGCTGGATTTCCACATTGTCGAAATCAGTGGGTGAGATGGTGCTCATGGTTGCAGCTGGAAACTCAACAGCTGCCCTGAAAAGCGACACAGATTTATCAGATTCATCTTCAGCAGATATGACCATGGACCACCAAACAAATATCAGTGCATGTGCACTCACAATTATTCATAAAAGTTCAAGCAGGCTACAATTATTTTAACCAAAAAAAAGTCTATAAAATACTTGCTAGACAATAAATGATTTATGAAAAAAGTAGGTAATTACTATTCGCTCTTTTATTCTCTTTTCTTGTTTTTTAAACATTGCTTAGTCCTTTTTTTCATCAATTTTTATTTGATGTATGTGTTTTGTATATTTCAATAGTTTTATTCAGAAATAAAGTATTATTGGTGTTGCTTTTAACAACTTGAAAATAAATGACCACAATAAAAAGGTCTTCCATATGCTTAAAAAAAAACCTTTTTAAAAATAAATAATAATAAAAATAATAATATTAAAGGTTTATTTATTCTGTAATAAACCTTGGTTACAAATAGAATGTTATGTGAGAAAAATTATAATGGCAAAAATTATGTTTTTTATCTCATGCTTATTAAAATAAAGTGTTCATGATTGCCAGAAATTAAAACGTTAAGATATGATTTTCTTTAAACCTAAACTAATATAGAGATTACATAAAGTCCCTCAAGATCGACCAAATCCTTCACACTAATCCTGACCTTAAAAATGTAAAGTATTGTAGTCCTTGCAGTGACTAAGAAAAAAACTCAAAAATGCCATGGATAAAATGTGTCTCTCCCAATTTCAATATTTAAGCAATAATCCCATTTCCTATTTTCAATAGCCCAAAATCCTATTAGATTATGTTTTATGAGAAACTGTGTTTTTTTTTAAATCCTTGCCATAAACAAACCTGTCTAATGGTCTCAAATCAAGAGCTTGTGATGAACAAAAAGCGATTTTAAAAACAATCTCTGATTAAAATCTCTAACGTTCAAGCTGTTTACGCCACAGGAAGTAGCGAGTTCATTCCGAGGTTGCCTTATTTGTTGACTGAGGTCATGCGTATTAACATGATGAAGCCTAAAATACTGGCCACTTTGGAGTTTGGAATGTAACCAAAATAGCCTGATGCGCGCCATCGATTCAACGAATGATCCGAATCCCGACGAACATTAAACGGCCATGACTGTGATTTACCAGACAGTTACCCGCGAGTTTTTCCACCCCTTGATCTAGACAGCGACTTAAATCTATACATTCATGTGTTCATGTCAGAGTGAGTGAGTGCATGTGTCCGAGTTTCCAATATATCTCGCAGCGGGGTCCGGCTCTAATCCACTCGCCTCATCCTGAGCATCACCTTGCTAACAGCTCCATCGCTCATAAGGGAAACAGCAGGTTAATGTTAAAAAGCGGATTCATTCATAGCGTCACAATAAACGGATATCCTCAATCTGTCCGTTATTTTTTTTATTGCTTTAACGGCAATGGAGCCAATGAGCCAAGCAAAGTTTTGGAAACTGATTGAGAGTAATTTTACTAAATAAAATGAATGATAAAAATAAAAAACAACAGGCCATTTTGGAAACAGGCAGACAGGTGGATAGAGAGTTAGATAAATAGACAGACAAATGGAGATCTATTAATCTAAATAGATCCATTTGTAGACAAATAGATGTACGGATGAATGAATGGACCAACAGACAAAGAGACTAATGGATGGATAATCAATCGGACAGACAAATATAGACATACATGCATTTATATAAACATTCTATAGACATCTTATGAAAAAAAAATCCCTCTTTTTAAGTAATTTTACTCCAAAACATAGAGAGATAACGTGTTTTTTCCAATCTCATTAGTGTGTAGATTAAGGAAGTGCTGTAAATAGAGACCGGACATACAGCAGTTATCCCGGATTAAACACTCTTCAAAACAACACGCACGCGCACACACACACACACACCTCCTCTGCGCTGCCACGTCCGTTTCACCCGTCTGTACATTCAGCATTATTCACGTTTTTACAGCATAACAACATACAGATGCCGAAAATCATTTTTCCCAATAAAACCGGGTTTAGTGTTCCTCCAAACCCGAGGGAAGGGGCTCAGGTGCAGGCCTTCCAGATACAAGCAGGTCCCTCAGACACAAATCTATTTAACCCTTTGTTGTCAGCAGCCGGGCATCTGCCAAAAACCTACAACGTCTGATGCTGCCTCCATAAAACCTTTTAGATGCTCCTGTACTTCCATGAAAACCATTTCCTGAGCCCACACAACAAGACTATTTTAAAAAAGAGAGAGAGAGAGAGAAAAAACAAACATCAGCAGTTTTCACTTTATGAAACAAAACACTATATTTTGTGGTCATATTTTCTTCCACTAAGAGTGTTATTGGGAATCACTTTATTGGAGCAACTTGCTATGCAGTAATGTTACATAGGGAATTATGCGGCAACTATTTAACATGTGAATTTATTCATATTCAATTTATCGCCCAATACAAATGTTAAAATTGTAAAAAAAAAAAAATCACAAACAATTCACAAACTTCATACAATGTAATTCTTTTGTTCTGGAATTTCAGTTAGAAACTACCTTTGAAGCTAAATGGTTCTTAACATGTTCTGTGTCTTTAAATAAAACGAGTTGCATTTGAAAAAAGTCTCTCGTTTAGAAAACTGACACAGAAAAACATTCGCAAATTCAATAAGCGTTGTCACTTCAAATTAGCTGCTTGATTCTTGCTACTATGACAAAGCAGGAGAGGAAATCGATAGCTTTAGGGGCAAGTGTGTGTGTGTGTGTGTGTGTGTGTGTGTGTGTGTGTGTGTGTGTGTGTGTGCGTGCGTGAGTGCAGTTCAGTCTAGAAAGTGTGCCTGTGGGTGTCTTTTTAGACAACTACTAGACACACACACACACACAAACTTACCAAAAGCAATAATTGCATATTTTTTTCCCTTTATTGTACTTCAAAATTCTTTTTTTTATTAGAATAATTTACAGTGGTTAATGTCTTGAGGAAAAATCAGCAGAATTAAGGCACAATCTGTTGGTATCAGTAGATATAATTAACTAACGCCTCCTCTCCAGATGAAATTTTCTTGCCGTTGCCAATGGCTACTAGATGCTGAGCCACTGATGTGACAAATTTGCTTCCATTTCAAAATTCTGAATGAAATTGTATTTGTTTTAGACCTAGTGCTTGGCATTTCTGGTTCAAATCAAAAAGATAACATAACTTAAACTCATATCAGTATACATTTAGAATTTGACCTTTCCGAGTAAAGACGTTATTTGACAAACTCACTTTATTTCCTCAAAACCGTACAACTCTTTTCTCTTTTTATGTGTCTCAGCTGGACCATCCGTTTTGTGCTGCACCCTTTAAATAAAAGAAATCAAATAGGAGGCCATATGCCCCGTGGGCATTATGCGTGTATGGGTGTGTTGTCCTCCTCTTTACAGCCTTTCATTTACGTCCCCCACTGGCACAGAAACGGCCCCTTTTGTATGAGCGGTCACCTTCCCGTCTCTCTTTTAGATCTTTTATTGTGATCAGAACATCTGATGCTCTTGTTAACGCTCTGGACGATAAAATGTGAGGAGGGGGATTCGACTCCCACTCACGAGGTCAGCCTCATCCCCCTCATCCTCCCACCCACATCCACAGAAATGCCATTTCATATAAAACAAACATCACTTGTGACATTAGAACATACATTTAGCTGGCACACAAATTGAATGGCCGTCATTGCAGGTCCTGTCACGTTATTCTGGCTTTAGCTAGTCAATACTTTAAATGTGTTATCTGGACCGATCGATAAACCTGATACAACACCCTATTGCCACATGGACACTAAATAAAAGCCTCCATTTCACTTCTGGCGTCTAGGTTGATTCCCATTGGCTTCAACATACTAGTGTTGTGTGGACCGCAGAATACCGCAAAACGAATCATGTATACCACATCCAGACGTCCAGTAATAAGATTAGTCTGTCCAACACACAAACACACACTCACTGACCCTGTTAGGCCCGGAGCTTAACCAGACAGCTCAGTAGATACACACAGTGTCTGTGTCTGTATCTGTATCGGTTTGAGCAGTTAAATGGTTTCTGTCCTGACGTCTATGCCAACATATGATCCAAAGGCTGGGAAAATCTCTTTGGATCAATGAAAACTGCTGAAATTAAAAGGCAGACTCTTGCCAAACCAATGGGCCTTTGTACAACACGTTATGCCTGATTGGTTGTAGTTCACAAGATTAATGTGCTAAACAAATGAAACATCATAATGCATTTTATTTCAGGATTACTTTCAAGACACTAGGTCAGACACAAAAAAGAAGTAAAAAGTACAATGAAGTGAATCATGTTTTACAAACAATGAAACAAGTGCCAAAATTATTTATACATCCAAAAATACTATTAAAAGTGTACACATAAGAATAGAAGCATTTATATAATAATTGTGTGTGTGTGTGTGTGTGTGTGTGTGTGTGTGTGTGTGTGTGTGTGTGTACACCAGTAGAAAGAAATCTTTCTTCATCATTCATTAACTAACATTCACAAGTAATACACACAGAGTATACATTGTATTGTTTATTATTTTGTTGATTAATGCGCATGAGTTATTGCCACTAACAACATAAAAAGGTTGAATGTACTAATAAAGCTAATTTGTGGCTGTCGTCAACCAGCTACATTAACGCACATTTATACTTGTAGAAAGCGGATGTTCAATATGACTTTGGCAGCTTTTTGCAGCCTATGTTTTAATATTCAGGTCAGTGATAACACCTGTATGTACAGTTTACACCAGAGCTCTTCTGCATTGACACAACAAAGCTGAAAATGATCCGCAGGGGCGTTTAATAATGACTGTTTACAGTTCTTCATCCCAGCAGTCCACTGAACTTATGCTCTTTAGCTGATGTGAACAACGTTTCTGTTAACAAGAGGATTTAGTTATAATATGGCGTTTGTGCACAGAAGCCCAAGTCGATCGTAAATTAAAAAGTGTATTATTTGCTTGTTACAAATCAACATTACCATAAAATATCAGTGCTCCGTTTAACACTGTAAAGGAAACAAGCGTGTTGAATGATGTTTAGCAAAAACATATGAGAAAAGACAAAAAGTCTGTGCATCATCTGTAAAAATTCACGGACAAGCCATAGGGAAGTTTTACATTTCATTCCAAATATTTTCAACAATGACTAGTACTTCTTAGAGCTGCACAATTAATAAAAGATTGTGGTCTCGATTCCAACCCACCTCATAATTATATTTCAACCAAACTCGTCTGATCTCTAGATAACACACACTCCAGTGTTTCTAAGGGATCAAATTAGTGCCAAAAAGAGTTTTGCGATTGTCATATCTTCACGCTTGCAAGCAAATATCTACTGCTAGAGTACAAATGGTTATGAGACTTTTTCGACAAGTGAACCCATTGCAAATGTCAAAATCGCC